>JAXQGS010000605.1:0-16973 GCA_037040325.1 Mucor sp. M7501 | reverse complement strand
TAGTAGAAAACTTCATTTTCGAGGTGAAAACCTCCATCATTCAAAATCATCAATTTTTCCCTTGCTACTACAAGGCAAAATTTGCCAGAAATCGCTGATCAGCTCGATCCCCAAAAAATTGCTGAAAAGTGATCCATACCCTAATGTCAGGTCGTAGAACACGATTACACTTGTTTCGAGGCCGAGATTGCGCTTCGTTGATAAGATATAAGCGATTCAAACTCTTGATTTTACAGTGGTAAATACATTTGAGGGCTGCTCACTGAACATTGCGCTTATTAACATTTGATCTGATGGTCTGTAGTTTATCATCTAGCAAAACAGTGCATTATGCGCACAAGAGAAACACGCTTTTAATTCGAATTAGGAGACTCCAAGCAGCGATTCGAGGGAACCAAACTTTGGTGGACTCAAAACTGTCTCTTGTACATATTGAAACCAGAGTCTTTTAAATCGAGATACTGCTGTACGTTTTATATAGTTTTTGCCCCTCGAAATGACAATGGTTGGATATGTCAAGCTTATTTTACTGATACACGTTTATTGCAATCCAAGCTCCCAAGCACTGATGTATCAGATTACCGATATTTCCTTGGATGCTATGTATCCTGTTTGAGGGGGTATTGAGCATTACACAGGCACTGAACGCTGTTACAACATGTCGAATATAGTCTGCCTATTATTGACAGCGTGAAAAATCTGGCAACCAGGGGTAATCATGTAATACAAAATTGTCATTCTGTTGCATGCATGTTTATCATTAAAAAGAGTTGTTGCTATCTGCTACGAGGTATCAATACAGAACAAGGGCGACTAAAGCACGGCAGTGTGCTCTAGCACGCTAGGAATGGAAATGAGCAGCACCATCATCAAACCAACAGCGATGCCACATGATTTCCAGCAGGAATAAATCATCTATCACAACAACACACCCATTTAGCAGTTGGTAGAAGATGCTAATTTAAGCTTGTTTTAATTGGCTCTTGGGTAGTGTTACCGAGAAATACATACCACTTGAGATCAAGTATTCGCCTGACAACATTCATCCATATAAAATAAAACGCTGCTAGCAATTGATCCGTTCTTTTCTGTTTAGAACCAATATACTGTACGTTGTCAATGATGAGTGATGCGTCTTCTTACGACAAGGACACTGGTTATTACAGAGGAACACCACTGCAAGATACAAGCACTGAGCTGCCAACCTCGCATCAGCAGCAGGGAATCGTCAATGTACCTTGGGACGACGACAACTTTTCCTTGTGTCTAGATACGTTTCCCTCGTCTCGTTTGGCTCGAACAAAGTACAATCAGTATCCAACGACAGCTTCACCCTTGCGGAAACAGTGGGGCTCTTCTTCCAGCTGCTCATCTGAGCATGCAGATGTGGACGAAGAAGAAGAAGAAGAAGATGCGGTGCTTGCTCGCTTGAATGACACACCTCTCCCAGGCCTGCTGGACAATGACGCCAAGTCAACTGCTACCAGCACGAAAAAGCTTAGCAGAGCCGCTTCCAACACGACACCTACTACCGCCAACACTACGTTGCTTAGCAGAGCGCCCTCCAAACGAGACATGGTTGCTGGCGGCATGTTTCCCTACAAGAACAATGGCAACTTCTTGACCCGCATTGACTCTGCAAAGAAGCCCACCAAGATCATCACACAGCAGCACCCTCTGCAGCGCAACTCAAACAGGATCGAGCACATCTCGCCCCTGTCCAACTCATCCATCATCCTGCAAAACGAGAATGACATATTCAACCAACGCGCGTGTTCACCAAGACCATCGCTATCGCACAGAACATCCACCACATCTGCGCACAGCAAGTTTTCCAGCCACAGCGCCCTCTCTCACCCTCTACATCGTCGCCAACAAGAGCTGCATTTCAGCTCCAACGACAGCCAATTCTCTGATGGCCATAGTCAGTACTCTGACAGCGGTGAAAGCTGGAAGCTTGCTCAGAGAAAGCACGGCTCAGCTGTCATTGTGATGCCCTCTACACCTGTTCGCTCACATCCCATTGCCTCGCAGCATCAGCAGTTCTATCCACACCAGCAAGTTCATCTGACCAAGAGCCCCGCCTCCTATGTGCAGTACAAAAAGCACCAGCAAGAAGACGCTGCCTCTGTAGGGTCTGCCAGTGTAAGGTACGTTGGCGACAGTCATCGCGATTCAGACATCAAGTGCGCGACTCCCTTGCAATACGGCAGCAGCTTCGGTTCCTCCATTGGTTTCTACACGCCTCAAGCATCGCCAGCGCCCTCTGTCATTTCCCGTGGCAGCGGCCTTGAATCCGTCTCGTCCTATCGATCCATTGCAGTGCCTCGCAATGCGGATGACCTTGTGCTCTATACTTCCCACAGCGACATTAGCCAGGTAAAGAACAGAGACTCTACCTATTCGCAGGTATTCGACCCTGCTTACAATGGCAAGAGAAAGAAGAGCACTCGCAAAAAGATGGCCAGCGGTATCTTTGCAAAGCTGATCAAGAACTTGAAACATCACTTTATGAAACCTACTACTAAGCAGCAATAATACCTATATACTTTCAATAAACACTCCCCTCTTTACACTGTACATCTGATATTGCAGCAGATCAGCATCCATTACCTAATCAGCACCCATCCCTAATAGCAGTGTTTCAAGGAAAGATTCTCTCGTCATTACCCATCATCATCTATTAAATGTGTGCGTATTTTTTCAATTCCGAGTAAAGCATAAAACAATCAAAAATTTATTTTTCATGTTTCTCTTTCGTATTCCCTTTTTTTTCTGCAAGTTTCTAGCCATGTCTTGCAACCAGGTGAATATTCAAGTCTTTACCGATTTTGACGGTACATTGTCCCTTGAAGGTGAGCGCAATCTAGATGAGTGCGAGACCAACTGCAATAGACGCTGAATTCAATGGCAGATACCGGTGTGTTGATCATTGACGATCCTCGCTGTATGGGAAGTGAAGAAAGAAAGGAGCTGGAGCGTCAAATCATGGACCATGAAACGCCCTATAGGTACGGATCTGTGCAAAGTGGATAGTAGATTGCAATGACGTTGACAGGGCTGTTTTGCGTATAGAGACGCCGTCTACAAAATGTGGCGCGCCTGCACATTGACCTGGGAAGAAGCTTGGAACGATCATTTGAGCAGTAAGTGGTGGCGGCGGATGATGGGAGATATCGGCAGGATTCTCATGTGAGAGAGAACAGAGTGCAGCGTTGATCCTGGCTTCCCTGGATTTTACGACTATTGCAAAAAGCAGCGCATCCCAGTTACGGTTGTCAGCAGGTAGAGGCGACAGAATGCATCACCATGGATACCGCTTGGATGCTGATCTTTTTTTGCTTGTTAGTGGCATGAAGCCATTGATCTACAAGGTGCTGGTCAAGTACATGGGCGACGAGTTGGTGGATGAGCTCAACATTGTGGCCAATAACGGCAGAATCGAAGGCAGAGACTGGGAGATCCTCTACATCGACGATACGTAAGTTTCTCTATATCGCAAGTGGATGATGGCCCATGCACTGACATTATACACGATAACTAGTCCTTATGGCAATGACAAGTCTAAAAGTAAGTTGGCGCTGCATTGAAGAGTGTACATTTACTCATGCAAACAATGGCAGCTCTAGAAAAGGCTCGAGCCAATGCCCCCAAGGACACCATTCTTGTTTTCTGCGGTGATGGCGTGTCAGACATTTCTGCTGCCAGACATGCAGACGTCTTGTTTGCTAGAAACGGCAGAGACCTTGTCACCTACTGCGAGCGCCATCACATCCCTTACATTGGATTCGACACGTTTGAGCAGGTGGAGAAGGTAGTCGCTGATTTGGCGCAGGGCAGATCAAGGCTCCAAAAGGACGAGACGACTGGATTCTCCCGAGTGGTGCCTTCATCCGCATAGGATCTGTCAAGACGCGGATAATCATTGTGGGTTTGAGATGTGTCTGCCGCCACCATAGTCACAGTGTGAAAATGAATCATCCATAAAAAGCTTTTTCATCTGTTTTTTTTTCTTGATTTCTTTCCGTCTGTCAAACCAAGACAACACACAAACAATAGAAAATGAGAAACCTCGTTGTGCTCGGTGGCTCTTCCCACCCTGAATTCACTGAAAAGATCTGCAACCGTCTGGGCATTTCAGAGGGCAAAACTCGCCTCACCAAATTCTCCAACAACGAGACCAGCGTCGAGATGAAGGAATCTGTGCGTGAGCAGGACGTCTACATTATCCAGAGCGCCTGCGGCAGTGTCAACGACAACTTTATCGAGCTGCTGATCATGATCAACGGCTGCAAGATTGCGTCTGCCAAGCGCATCACTGCTGTCATTCCGTACTTCCCGTACTCTCGCCAGCCTGACGTCCCCTTCAAGCAGTCGGGAGCGCCACTGACGTTCCTCCCTCCCCAGACACCGCCCTACCAGCCCAACCAGCCCAACAAAGTAGACGATGTGTCCAGCCAGCTGCTGCGCAAGCTGGGCCAAGCCTCTGTCGAGGAGCAAAAGAAGGACAGCGCGCCCTACAGGGAATGGCGTGCCCGTCCTGGTGTGTTGATTGCTGATCTGTTGACGTGTGCTGGTAATTAGAGTGTGTCTCTCTCTCGCTTTGCTGGATGACTGACATGCCGCATTAGGTGCTGACCACATTATTACCATGGATCTCCATGACGCTCAGTATCCTGGGTTCTTTGACTGCCCTGTCGACAATCTCACCAGCCTGTACACTGCCATCAACTATATCCGCCTCAACATTCCAGACTACTCTGAGGCTGTCATTGTATCGCCCGATGCTGGCGGTGCCAAGAGGTAATACGAGCGAGAAAGAGTTCCCTGTAGACGGGCCGCGCTGACAGTCTTCGTGTTTGTGTAGAGCTACGTCTATTGCCGAGAAGCTGTGCATGGATTTTGCGCTTGTGCACAAGGAGCGCCACAAGGTGCACTCACAAAAGAAAGAGTCCATGCTTGTGGGCGATGTGCGTGGACGCAACTGTATCTTGATCGACGACATTACAGACACCTCGTACACCATCACAAAGGCAGCCCGTCTGCTGAGAGAAAAGGGCGCCCGCAAGATCTACGCCCTTGTGAGCCATGCCATCCTCTCTGCCGACGCTGTGAACCACATTGACCAGAGCGCCATTGACGAGCTGATTGTCAGCAACTCTGTGCCCCAGACACAGCACATGACGCACCCAAAGATCAAGGTCTTTGATGTCACTTCTCTGTTTTCTGAAGCCATCAGACGCACGCATTTCGGCGAATCGCTCTCCAAACTGTTTGAAGAAGCTTAAATAAGCACTCTTTCTAGATTTTCCTCCTTCATTTCCCCTATGTAACATACTCGCTAAAATAAATGCCATTTCGCCTGGGTCGTCCCTGTCATTGCTGTAGATGAACTGTGGTAGTTGCAAGCAATCTTGTCTTTTATTATTTGGCGTCAAAAAAAAGGCTACCTGTTGCTAGGTTACAAAAGAGAGCTAAATACTCTGTTATGACGACATATGCTAGGTCCGTATTCGTCGTACTCTGCCTTTGTATGACAAGAGTTATAAAACTCGCCCTACATTGCAATTGAAATCAGTACATGTTGCCTGTATCCGCTTACACAACTTACAGTCGAAGCCAGCAAACTGCCGCCAAACCAGACAGCATGGCGCTGCTTCTTGTGCGAAATGACATTGACTTCCATAGGCTTGGCCTTCATGTCCGAGCCGCTGGTCGCCTCGCTTGCCTGGATACGCTTATCGACCGTGCGCTTGATGTCACGCTGAAGTCTCTTGTCGAATCCCTTGAACATGGTCGAGCCTCCAGATAATACAATGTTTTTATATAAACCTCTGCGAACGTCGATGGGGCTGGTTTGGATGACAGTGTCGACAATCTCTGGTAAAGGCGTCAAAAAGTCTGAGCTGGCGATTTCTGGGTTGAAGAAGATTTCTGGTGCAAGGAAACGCTCGAAACCGATATCGACAGAGTAGCTCTGCCAAGCGTATTAGCACACGGTGGCTCGCTTTCGTCTCGACATGTGCTTACCTTGCCAGTCAACGAGTGGATGCCATCGTACTGCTTAAAGTATTTCGAGGGCTCCTGCTCGTACTTTTTGAACTCCTTGACGATATCAGGGCAAACATAGCTGTAATCTTCCTTGATGGCTTGAGCAATACGGAAGGAATCCTCAGGTGGGATGCTGGTTTCGCCGCGCTCACGAAGCAGGTTTTGGACAAAAGAGGTAATGTCGCTGCCTGCAATGGGCACACTCTTGATTGAACTGGCAATGACATAACCTTCAGCCTGTGCACAATCTGATTAAACCTCTCTCTTTCTCTCTCTCTCTTTACAATAAGCAACTTACAACTGGGATAACATGAGTGACACCATCGCCAGAATCAACCACTGTGCCGGTGAGTGTCTGCTCGCTTACTTTGCTAGAGGTCCAAGATGCAGCCAGAGCCAACACAGCTTGCACAGCAATGTAAAGGCCTTGCACGTTAAAGGACTCAAACATAATCTCTGCTGTCATTTCACGGTTTTCGGGAGCGTTCATGGGAGGTTCAGTCTGCATATATCGTATTAGTACAAGGCCGAGCTAACATACACTGCGGTACTTGCCATGAGAAAGTAGTGGTCCTCGGGCTCGCAGCGCAGATACTTGAAGATGGACTGTTCCCAGAATCGCTCCATATGATCCCAGTTGTTAATCTGGCCATGGCGAATGGGGTAATTCAGAGCCATTGTCTTGGCCTGTGCCAGCGCTTCGTCTCCAATGTAAAAGTCGAGATCTTCGATACCACGCTTGGAAGCCAAGTTGTTGCTCAAGAAGGAGGGCTTGCTAGGGATGCCGGGTCTGCCTGTGCTTGAGGGTGATTCGCGGGTAGATATAGCGGTTGGAAAGACAAACGAAGGCTCATTGTTGCCGCTGAAACCGAGCTTGGTGTACCTACGATAGGTTGGATGAATAACGCGTCTTGCACTGCTTGCATGCGCTCGACTTACCCAGTACCGTTATCCATAACTACGACAGGTAAGTTGGTCATTTTGTCCTTGAGTTTTCTAGTGTGGGTGTGATTGTGGTGGTAGCAGAGAAAAATAAAAAGGAAACAAAGGTGGAAAATTAATCGAGAGAGAGCCAAGCTCTGGTTCAAGTGCTATGTAATGTGTGTGTACACCCAATTTTCATACTCCAGCTCGGCGATTCAACCCATGATGATGATGCTATATGCTTAGAGATGCCTCTTTTCCCGTGCGAGAGCGAGTTGGTGTTTTTATGTGAGAGCAGACTAGAGTGGTAGTATAGTATATGGACGGGCTATAGGTTCGGAATCCATCATGATTAGAGCCAACATGTGGTGCATTGGAAATGTTGCATTATGACTGACATTTCGTCCGAGAGAATGCTTGTAATCACACACTGAACATTGGTTGTCAAGCTGTTCAAATAGAGCGCTCATGCTTTGTGGCAAGTATATCATAGACATTTCATTATGAAACCTCTTATAAATGTGCTGAATAGCAGCCTACTAGATGATCAGATATGGTTCTCTCACATAATCAGAGAATGGCACTCCGATGGAATAGTGGTGTATTATAATCATGCTGTTGCAGATCCTGCAGTTTTGTTTCTTTTCCTTTCTCTCTCTCAAATTGATTGTTGCTGCTTGCTTGGTGATTATCAAGAGTCTCTGTTTTGTATCAAAAGCAAGAGTGTACCAAAGCAAAGCTCTTTATCAAGGTGAATGGTAAAAAAGGCAGCCTTTGCATTAGGCTCTATTCAAGATGCAAGAAGAGGTGATACCTTGCTATCCGTGGTAAACAACCAGAAACAACAGTAACCACAAGAAGTGCAGCAACCACAACAACAGCAAACAAGACACCTTCCTGACACAACCTGAATGTCATTGATAGAATGATCGACATGATGGACATTGGTCTCTTGGCAGGCAAGGTCCGGGATCTATTGAGATCAATGGAAATGAGTTGTACTTCACAGCGTGTAGCGTCTTCCTTACCATCAATCAAGAGATATCTTTCCATGAATCTGCAGTTGAAAGCCACATCAAAAGATTGCGAAATGCGGATGGATATTGCTCAATGCAAGTGTACCGCTGATGTAGAAGCCTTGCTACAGAAGTTCTAGTACCAAAAGCCAGAATCGAAGAGATGGACGACGACAACGACTTGAAGTCCTGCTCGAATTGGGAGGAATTTATCATCGAGAAAGCAATTGCAAAGAGAAAAAGAGACAGCAAAGAGAAAAAGAGACAGCAAAGAGCAATACTCTAGAGGCATTAGTTGTACAGTTTGCTTGCTGTGATATGGCGCCTGCAGTGGGCTTGCTCGATTAAGCCAATGTTGAATCAAAAGTAATAAATCATTTGTTTGACGATATGTAGTTTTTAATACTAAGGAAAGGTCTTGTAAAAATTAAGCGGAAGGTATCCCACCTTTGCTTATCCACCAAATGACACAACGTCCATCAATTAGTTCATATTAATGCATCAATTCGATACTTCAATGCTAGGTTGTGAGTCCTGGTATTTGCCTTGAACTCCTTTGCAATTGCATCGTTTCTGACAGGCAAATCTCTCGCTGCTGGTATAATGCGTCTCAAAGGAGCAATCATAGCTTGACCATTTGCACAATGCATTTGGAATTGAGACAATGCCAAAATTGATCCAAGCTTCTTGCGTGTTCCTCTTGTGCGCATAATGTAATGTTTCGCTAGATGATCCACTACAGACCATCAAACCGGATGTTAATAAGCGCAATGTTTAGTGAGCAGCCATCAAATGTATTTGCCGCTGTAAAATCAAGAGTTTAAATCGCTTGCATCTTGTCAACGAAGCGCAATCTTGGTCTCAAAACAGGTGTAATTGTGTTCTACGACCTGACATTAGGGTATAAATCACTTTTCTGCAACTTTTTGGGGGTCGAGCTGATCATCGATTTCTGGCAAATTTTGCCTTGTAGTAGCAAGGGAAAAATTGATGATTTTGAATGATGGACGTTTTCACTTCGAAAATGAAGTTTTCTACTAAGGTGTTCCTAAGTTCAAACGAACCGCAGAGAAGCATAGGAGCATGTAAAAGTGTCTTGCGACCAATTTACTATAGTGTTTGTAGACGTATCCTCCAAAAACGTGTTTTGCATTTTTCGACAGTTGCTCTCCACAGACTAAAGGAATCGTTTTGAAATTGACACCATTAGATTCCTCGTTCAATTTTGCATGTAAGAGAGTAGAGAAATACCTGCTGTTCGAGTAGAAAAATCCTGTGTAATTGCCCCTGAATGGTTTTTGGATGTCCAATCGACGGATCTGGAGAACCAGTGGCAGCAGCAGCTCTAAAATTCAATCCCAGCACAGGCTGCTGCTGCTGGTGTGGTGTTTTGCACCTTTTATGAATGACAAACGACACTGTAGACGTCTAATTGACTTGGCTACGCTCAATCTCTGCCAGTGTCACCCTGTAGGCTCCAATCGTATACTGCTTCATTTTGAAATCTGACATTTGAGTATACATGTTAAGGGTCTCTCGTTGTTATTGGGCACGTTTCTTGGGTTCAGATGATTAACTTTGATGAGATGTTCTGCTTTGGCTTTCTGAACCGTATCGACACGGACTGGCCATACATAGATATATTGTTCTTTTTATCACAGCTTCTTTTATAGCAACCCTTCAACTATAGACCAAAAGTTGAATGATTCCTTCAAATACCCGCAGCTTCTTCGTTCTCACATTTCTTGATGTATTGTTTGTATACTCTGGTGATACCCTAATGGCTGCCTGTCAAAAAAAGCCATCTCTGGAAACAAGCTGGATTGCGTAGACATGCAGAGATATAGCATCTACTTATCCCTTTGATACATTGACTAGTTTCAACCACTAAATCATGTAATTTCATTCGCCATCATCCTCACACAATTAAAACATGTATTTGTTCCAGAATATTTTTCAAAGCCCAGTACTAGTTCTTTTTTACCATTTTATCATCATCACGACAACACTTGGATTGCAATGGGAGGCCATGTTACATATGCTTGCAGTTGCCTCAACGTCAAGGTCCACCTGGCCAACAAGTACTATCTCGAGGGCCACGAAAAGTTCAGACGAGACAAATTTACCCGACTGGAGAAGCCACCGATTGAAGGCTGGAAGTTTGAATTGAGCATGGATGGTGTTACAGTGGTAGGTGCTTTCCAGCTCGAGACCCGCACAGCAGTAACCTAAACAATGGCGCACACAGGAATATGCAAGCCTGATTCGCTTGCGGATCATCATGGACAATCCCGAAGGCTGGATCACCATCAGCTGCCACAACTGTGCCACGGGAGACGTCTACTCTGTCAAGCGGCCCCACACCAACATCACCTATCCGCTCAGCGACTCTTTGCTGAGCCAGTTTGGCGATCAGGTCATCATCCACAAGGGGGCCATCGTAAGTTGTTCTACGCTGGCAAGTCTGCACAGTGGCTAACATGCTATGCTATATAGTTTGGCTCAGAGATTGAAAAGCTCAAGAAAAAGGCAACCTATTCCAGCACATTTCACATCATCCTCAACCCAGACCTGCCCATCACCCACGTCTCGCAAGAGGACCAAGGTAAGCTATGCAAAAAGGCTGTGCGCACTCGATCCTGTGCTCGACTAACACTGCCTGTACAGACGACGCGTGTGGTCTTGAACTGAAAAAGCAGCACAAACATCTGCAGCAACTGCTGAGGCAGTCTTTGATAGACTTGGAGGAGATTACTGAGAAGAGGATCCAAGAGTTCCAGCGCGAGCAAGAGATGCTGCTGGTGAGAGAAAAGGAGAAGGCGACCTACGACAGTGCCATCCTGTGGCAGCGAATGAAGGAGATTGCAAAGACAGTGCAAGAGGAAGAGCAACGCGTGCGCAGACTGGCGCTCCAAAAGACCACCAACGGCGTGACAGACCAGATCCTGTTCAACCGCATCATGAGCGAGGAGGAGCACAATCAGACCATCCGAGACACAGCACTGGATGCCGCAGAGACAGAGATGAAGAAACGTGAATCGCACGTTCACTTTGCTCAGAGCGATTCCTTTGAGCCAGCAGGAGAACAGAGAAGACGTTCCTCTGCCTTTAAAAGAGACTTGTTTGGAGGGTTTGCCGCACCTATTCACCACAGTAGAAGAAGATCCAGCTATGTGCTGGATGAAAGTGCCATTGCAAACAGCTTTAAAAACACACATCCATTAGAGCCTGTGCCAGAAACGCCACAGTTCCACCGCAGACACTCGTCTCAGCAACATCAGTACCACCACAACCTGCGTCCCTTGGCTGAGGCTAATCACCATGTCCATCCTCTCGCTGCGGTTCCTACCTGCTCAAACACATCATCTTCGTGGGAGGATGACGAGGGCAATGCCAGCAAGGCAGACAATGACAGTAGCGAAGAAGAGCTGTTTCCGTTGGACGAAGACATGCAAGATCCTGACCAAGACAGCTCATCAACGAGCAGGAGACTGTCTGGCAAAAGGCGGCCTTCCAGTAAATACATTGAATTTGAAGAAGAAGAAGAAGAAGAAGACAATGACGATAATGCTGCTGCCAAAGAACATAAAGAACCCACGTCGAGGGAGCATCCAAACAAGGCCGATCCACATGATACGCAACAAGGTATGTTTAGTACAACATATAGCTTATCAAGGGCTAAATGTAAATTGCAGATCACAGTTTTGCAACGTCTGTTCCTATCACTATTCACCATCCTCCTGCTTTTCCCGTCAAAAACAAAACGGAAGATATGCAAACGTCTGTGCAGAAAAAGCATCCCTCGTCTTCTTTTATACAGCAACCTACCTACTTGAATCCAGCAGCAGCAGCAACAGACCGAAAGCCTTCCTTTGTGGGGTTTGACTATGCCGAAGCTGACAGACGAGCTTCTCTTAACTTTCCGCCCTTGGATCTCAATCGACAGAGACACTCAATACATCATGTTGTTTCCGCTCCTCATCTCAAGGATAATCATACCCAGCAGCAGCAACATTTAAGCAGTAATAAGAACAAGATTGAATTGGAATTGGAAGAAGAGGATGACTCGGAACAGGGCCAAGATGGACCTATGATACCTCCTCACATCTTGGCTGCCCATACAGTTACCGACGAGGCAGAAGCCTTGTTTGGCTCTGTGCCTCGCAACAGCACTCGACATAGACCATTGGAGTAGCCAATAATAAAAAGAAGCTTATTTATTTCTCTTGCAGGTGTGTTGTGTACAGAGTAAAAAAAGGGGGGGGGGGTTGATGGGAGATGGGCTTTTATCGTGCTCTCTCTCTCTCACACTCACTTTTTTTGCTCTTTTGTTTGTAATTTTTGCGAGGTGCTTAGGAGGTGACAACAAGTAGGGAGACATGTAACCAGGGAGTATAGTAGATTGAAGAAGAAGAAGAAAAAAAAAGGGGGTGCGGATGAGAGATGGAGCATAGTCAAGTGCTTCAAGAAGAATTACATACGGTAAAGTATATTGATTTGGTAGTAATAATAATTGTTAGTAGTAGGAATAATAGTAGTAGTAGTAGTAAAAAAAAAAGATATATGTATATGTATAAGGAGAGGGGGAGGATAAAGTTACATCAAAATACAACCACAACAGCCATCATTACGAGTATCTGACATTTCAAAAGCTTCTCTTTGCCCACCCTTTGATCTACCTTCTTGTTCCTTGTTCATACGGCGGATCTCTCGTACCACCTCGTAAAAAGTGTCGTCCACTCTGATGCGCTGCTTTGCCGACGTCTCACTGAAAGGGCAGCCAAAGCTCTTGGCCAGATCTCTGCCTTCCTGGCTGGACACTTGTCGATCGCCCTCCAAATCACACTTGTTGCCGACCAGCACCATGGGGAAGGAATCGCGGTCCTTGACACGTCTGATTTGCTGGTAGAATGTATTGACTTCTTCAAAGGACAGGCGAGATGTGATGGAGTAGACCAAAACAAACCCCTCGCCGTTTCGCATGTACTGCTCTCTCATGGCGCTGTATTCCTCCTGGCCAGCCGTATCCAGCACATCCAGCAGAGCAGTTTCGTCATCAATAACGCACTGCTTGCGGTAGGAATCTACACTCGGCTCAGTTAAGTATGCGCTGCTGCTGGTGCTGTTATGTTAAAACACAAACCTTCAATGGTGGGATCGTACTCGTCGACAAAGTGCGACTGGATAAACTGGATAGTCAGGGCTGATTTGCCAACACCACCGCCGCCTACAATCACAATTTTGTACCTGAGGTGACAAGAAAAACTCAGATGATGAATGGATCCAACGTTCTGATAGCGATGCTTACTCTCGAAGAAATGATGCTTTTGACATTTGCAATAGTTGACTCTAACCGGACAGCAGCAGGAAGGAGAAAAGAGAAAAAGAAGAGAGAAAAGAAGAGAAAGCAAAAAGGAAATAAACACGTACAATAAAAAAAAGGAGACACTAAAAAGCAAGTGTTCTGTAACACGCTGCATGAGATGAGTTTCCCTTAATAGATGTTCGTTCTACAGAAGATTAAATTATTGTATTGCATTAGAGAGCTCGATATGCTTTTTTGAAATCAAGCCTATGTCTGGTCTCCTTGCAATGCTGCCTCCCCTTGCATCCGCTACAAGTGCCAGCGAGCACCGCGGTGCAGCAGCAAGTGCAGGCTCTCCTCTGATCTGAGCGCCTGTCTCTTTTCCAGGCCATCTCTCGCTTTGACACACACACACACACATTACTAATAAAGATGATCGTGTGATATTAAATTTTCCTTTTTTACTTGAACAAAAAAAAAAGATGGATTGTATATCTATCTAATTTAGAAAAGATCGGCGTTAGCAGGGAACTCAAAGACGACATCCTTGCCAGTGAGCTTCTTGTAAACAGCAGAGAAGGTATCGAGCTTGTACTCGAGAGAGGTGGCGTCCTTGGCATCGAGGAAACTAAAGCAACAACAGGGTCAGTCGAGTGCTCCATCCCGCACACTGCACGTATACTTACACCTTGAGGGTCTTGGAACCATCCACCTTTTGGCGAAGTCTCTTACCAACAATCTCGGTAGGGTAAACCATATCGTCCAAGATGGCGTCGTGAACAGCGGTCAAAGTACGAGATCTGGGACGGGGCTGCTTGCCGTTGTTGCGACGGCCGGGAACAGCCAAGATGCGGCGTTGAGCAACAAAGACAACATGACGATCAGAGAACTTCTTCTCAAGTTCACGAGTGAGCCTACAAGCACACAGACAGGTTAGATCTGCCACTCTCTTTTACACGGCAGCGCTAATTGCAAGACTTACTTTTGTTGGATCTTGTTGAAGCTCTTGAGCATGGGGACGGGGACAAAGATGACAAGAGCCTTCTTGCCAGCACCGAGTTCGACCTGAACAACACACACACACACACACACACTGTCAATGCCACACATTCGACATGTCATTTGTTTGCAGCAATACATACCTCCTTGGCGCTAGAGATAGCAAGAGCACGGAGCTCAGGGACACTGGACTCCAAGTCGACAAGGGCTTGGGCAACAGCGAGTTCAGTCTCGTCAGCAGGGGCAGCATTGGCCTTTTGGATTTTGTGCGAAGCCATGATCGTCTTATATACTATACATTTGGAAAAAAAAATGTCAGTGCATCCTGAATCACCCATCGACCCTATGGATCCATCCATTCGTTTTGTCATCCATCTCGGCTGTACATCCACCATCCGTTTCTCTATCGCTTCCATCCATGGACACATATCACCCATAGTCATCTACATACGTTTTAGGACCCGGAAAAGAGAAAGTACTTTGACGGATGCTTCATTGACCTCTTTTTCTTTGTTGGAATCTCCTCCTCACCCCCCCTCGTTTTTTGGCATTCAGTGTGGCCCGCTCCACTCATGGGCGGTTCGGCGCTTGTTGAATTCCATCTTGACAGATTCAACAGAATGCCGTACATGGCAACTAGCTACCACTCGATCCATAAGGCATTGTTGCCTAGCAACATGTATGCTTTATGATAAACGACATGATGCTCATTGTGGGCAAAAAACAACGAGAAAATCTGGAGCATGTGTCAAATGTAGAGACAATTGGCATCAGCAGATCACGCAATGTTCGTTACAGACAGCCTTTTGGTTTACAAGTAGTGCAAATCAAGATGTTTATTCCTGCTATGCAAAAAAATATGTATATGATAAAAAAAATGACCTTTAAGCTTCGGTCTTTGCAGGGGCAGCTTCAGTAGAAGCAGCTTCTTGGGTGCTAGCAGCGGCTTCAGCAGTGGCTTCAGCGGCAGCAGCATTCTCCTCAAGAGAAGCAGCAGCCAAAGCAGCAGCAACCTTGGCAGGAGATTCACCGTGGGCAGTGAACTCGATGGGAATGTCTTCGGCGAGGTTGAGGGTGGCTCTAAGTTGTTGGCTACACTAGGCGTTAGTCTCTCGCTGCATGTGGGCTCCAATGCAATTCCCAGTTACCTGATCTTTTCAATCTTCTCTTCGTCGTCAGAAGTCTTGATCCACAGTGCGATTCTATAGAAAGACTTGCGGACAGAGATGACGGCACCGCAGATCTCTTCGTCAGTAGCTAATTGCTCGCCAATAACAGCCAAAAGCTTTAGGAGATGGCAAAAAGGGCCCATTTAGTACATTTGACTGCATCGACATGTGTAGATCTTACAAGGTACATCCAATACTCGTTGATGGCATCGCCAGCCTTGTTCTTGGGGAACTGAATGCCGAACTTACCACCCTCGGCGTTGGCTTCATCCTCCCATTCAGGACGGATACCTTGCTTGAAGAGATGGTAATTGGAGCTAGGGCCGAGATGGTTGACCTTGGCTACGTTGTTAAAAGTGCTGGTCCATGCGTGAGTATACATATATATATATATATATATAGACGGTTATCGCTCACCTCCAAAAGTCCTCAACAGTGTCAATGTTGATGATTTTCTTCAAATTGTCGGCCCAAGATTGAGCGCTGGCCTTCTTTCCAGGGTTGTCAAACCACAAGGTCCAGGTGTTTTGAAGGGGGTGCTTGACAGTGTAGTCGATAGTCTCGCTCAGTTGAAGCACTTCAGGTGATTGAGCAGCAGCAGCCATGTTTGCAAATCTTTAATGTGTCAAACCAGGAAAAAACTTTTTTTTTATTGCTTTATGGCGAGCTGCCTCTCTGCTCCTCCTCTGCCCACACACGCACAGGGCCCACCAGATCCAAATGCCTCTGCCCGGCTCTCGTTCAGAGGATGGGAACCGTGACTCCAACAGGTGCGAACCGAACCCGCTTGGAAAAAGGACGCTTCCCCAAGGCAGTGCATCAGAGAAGTAGAGGGAACATTGGATTCGCGACGTGCGATAAATTGTGCAAGCAATCGCTATTGATGAACTGTCTTTCCCCCCATTTGACGAGTCATGAAGGTGTGTAGTAGCAACCATTCAACCACAACATGCACAGATCAGGAGTCCATACTGGACATGACGGATGAATTTATCAGCATGGATGGATGGATTCAGCCTTGATCCCATGTGTCTTGTTTGGATGGATGCGTTTCAGCACTAGATTTACTTACGCAATTCCATTCTGTATAGTTGAACATCGCCAACCCAGCCACTGGCTGCCAAAAGTTGATTGAAATCGAGGATGAGCGTCGTCTGTAAGTAGCACTCGTACTGTGGATATGTGCGTGTGTGTGTCTGTTGGCAGCATGGCAGCGTGGACACTGTCGTCGACTCTGGACGCTGGAGCAACTCGGCATGTTGGACATTTTGGAACTTTCTCTAGAGTACGACTTGAGCTGAAGAGAGAGAGAGAGATACATACTTGGACATGGAAACAAACAGACGAATGCCTATATATATACACACACACACACACACACACATATGGCACACCTCACCTAGCATGCCCAACTGACGAATTTATTCGATTATAGCCGTGGTTTCTACGATAAGCGTATGGCCCAAGAGGTCTCTGGCGATTCTCTCGGTGATGAATTCAAGGGTTACG
>JAXQGS010000604.1:0-16673 GCA_037040325.1 Mucor sp. M7501 | reverse complement strand
ATGATGGAGGTTTTCACCTCGAAAACGATGTTTTCTACTAAGGTGTTCCTATGCTCAAAACAATCGTAGAAACGCACTGGAGCATATAAAAGTGTCTTCGGGTCAATTTAATATAGTGTTTGTAGACCTTTTCTCACAAAACGTGTTTTGCATTTTTTCACAGTTACTCTTCACAGACTAAAGGAATCACTTTGAAATTAGTACCATTAGATTCCTCGCTCAATTTTACATCCAAAACTTTAGAGAAATACCTGTTGTTCGAGTAGAAAAGTTTTGTGTAATTTGCCCTGAAAGGTTTTTGGATGTCCAGATCCATGGCCAGAGGACCAGTTGGAACGAACCACTAAAATTCAATCCCAGCCAAGCTGTGTTTTTGCCCTAGCAGCCATCTTTCATATAGTAAACGACACTATAGACGTCTATAATTGCTTTCGTTATGCTCTATCTTTGCCTGTAACACACTTTAGGTTCCAATTACATGATGCTGCTTTTTGAAATATGACTTTTGAGTCTATATGTGAAAGATTTATCCTCAATATTGGGCACGTTTTTTGGGTTCAAATGACAGCTTTGACGAGATGTTCTGCTATGGCTTTCTGAACCGCATCGACAGGGATTGGCCATATCTGATGAACAATAAAAAAGACTGCTCTTGAAGTCTGCCCATTTAAGTTAATAAGATTTATCGTCAAAATGCATGCTTCGTAATGTGATCTCAGTATTGTCTCTCTGATCATGGCAGTAATGGATCAATGTGCTGGCAATGAATGTTGATCTAGGGACATGTTTGAAAAGTGACAGAAAACATTTTTTTCTCTTGCACACTTAAATTTTCCGTTTATTCTATACTGCACCATGACAACAACTACCAGTGCACCTCTCTATTATATTCGATTCTTGAAACCACCACCCACAGAATGTCTCGTTGGACAACACTTTATCATTGTATGGACCATTGAAAGTGATTTAGGCGACCAAACATGCTGGGAGACTGTACCTGTCAGCATCAGTCTTGAGGGATGTTCACAGCTTGGTTTACGTGAATTGAACGCTGATCCCAAAGGCAACTCGAAAAAGAAGGCAGCAGCACTTGCAAAGCCATACATGTTGGAGAAGGTAGCATTAGCACGCGAGATACCCCTTGTCTTTGATCCGTTACGGGGCGGTGGTATCGTCTCCAAATTAGTGGTTGAACACATGCCAGGACAGCCATTACCAGTCGGCACCACTGTGTCTATTCAGCTTGGTATCAAGTTGGCAGCAGCAGCACGAAGTGGACCTAGTCATAGCATATGGCAACATGCATACGAGTTTCAGCACATGTGGTTGATACCTACATGGTCGATACCGATGGCGACTACCGTGGCGAAACAACGACATGGCGATGTGAAAGAGAGTGGAGATCAAGCAGAGCGAGTGCTGATGGCCCACCAAACAAAAGTGTGTATAAGAGAGGATGCTGTGCAGAGCATAGCGAGACATGTGTGGTATGTGTATAGCGTCATTGGATGTATAGCAGTGCTCTCAATTCATGCGGTTTCATTCAGGGATTGTGGGCTTGGCATGTGCCAATTCTTATCAGAGTGTACGCTGGATCGAAAATACAAGACCATGCTCGAATTAGGTATGCATCTGCTCCCCAACTCTGCTCATCTTGTATATACACTGACAATGATCAAATTTGGCATGTAGGCAGTGGAACAGGCTTGGTGGGAGTTTATGCAGCAGAGCTACTGAGTCCAAAGCGAGTCTACCTCACAGATTTGCCCGATGCACTTGAAATCATGCAGCAAAATGTGGATTTGATGAACCCTACAAAGGTCGAGATGCTCGTCAAGGAACTTTCATGGGGACCTGAAAAGCAGGATCAATACAGCGACGTCGATCTTGTGCTGTTGACAGATGTGCTGTACAATCAAGGCTCGCATGATGTGCTACTCGATACTCTGGATTGGCTGTTGGACAATGACAATTGCAGAGCATTGCTTACTTACAAGGAGCGTAATCCAGACGAGAGAGAGTTCTTTGACAAGGTTGCTCAGAGGAAGTGGAAGTGCCAAAGGGTCGAGAACTATCCGCATTTGGTGTGCGAAGTGTACTGGATTACTAAAATCTAGTAGATCAATAAATCAATCGTACATACATCGTATGAGCGCGTGTATTTGGAAAATTGCCCAGGAAAAAAAAAGTGATATATTCTGTTGCATTCGAGTATATATAAGCGAGGTTTTTGAGTAGGTAGATTTTCAAACCTCAATCTTTAAGATGGAATATTACAGTGATGATTATCTTTACGCTGATGAAGAAGAGCACAAAGAAGACGATGAAGACGATGAAGACGAAGACTATGAAGAAGAGTACACCGACGAAGACTTTAGAGAGAGGTCAACGTTTGTGATGGGCAACAACCCATCAAAACCCCCACAATGGCAATGTGGTTGCTGCGCCGGCCTCAACTATTTTAGCCAATCTCCTTGCTACACCTGCAAAAGAAACACACGCCCACAAGGCCACGAGTGGATTTGCAAGCGTTGTCTTTTCGAGACAAATTACGGAGAGTATAAGCGATGCTACAAATGTAAACGTTTTACAAGACCTTGGTAGAGCTTTTTGTTATTTTTTATTTTTTAATAAATTTACTGTTCATCTGCTGCCAGCTCCCCTTTGAAACGCATCTTTCAATTGACTATTCTAAACTTAAAAATCCGTGTATATTATATGTACCTCTAGTTAGCCTGAATCCAATCTTGTACTTTACCCTCAAATGTCCATGCTCAATGGCAGTAGCAGAACTAGCAAATAGGATCGATTGCTTGAACATTTTTAGTATACCGCTCTAAAAAAGGGAGGCTTAAATACAGTTGACGAGACATGCACTAAAAGCCATTCTTTTTTCTTTCTCTACTTTAATTCATCAAAATGGCAAAGAAAAAGTCCAAGGTCGCATCGAATCGCGGCTATGCTACGACATCAGCACCATCAAAAAAGATAGAACCAGCACCCAAAGCTGTTGAACAAGCCGCAGAAACAGCATCTCCTGCCAAAGAGGCCGAGAACCCCTTCCAGGACATTTTGACACCTGCCGCAGACACAACGACAGCACCTAAAGCAGAGCCAGCAACGGAATCCACCGAGGACCCAGTGATGAAATTGATGAAAAAGTACGAATCATTGAACGACCACAAGGCACAGGTGGCATTGGAGCGATTGCTCAAGGAGGATCCACAATTACAGCAGCTTCCAGCAGACAGACTCAAAAAGTTTCGCCTTACAGCAGAGTTGGAGAGAGAGCTGCTTCAAGTGATCAAGCACAAACATGGCGACATCTTTGGTAAAGTCTTTGATTTATCTCTGGAAAATATGGATACAGTGCTGATCTGATACATTTGGTAGGGAAATTTGACCAACCCGTCCTGAGCAATGCAAATGAGTACGACAAGGAAAAGGTTGTCAGTCAATTTGACGTCTTGTATCGGGTATTGATCAAGCTTGGATTCGATAACGAGGATGTGGCTGCTTCGTTTGAAGCAACTTTCTCCAAGTCTATTGATGATCATTTGGATTGGGTATGTGTGTAAAGGCATGTGTATGTGTGTGAGATGAATAGTGTGATTGAATGTCTCTCTCTCTCTGTGTGTGTAGCTTTGTGTCAACGTACCTTATGAGAGAATGCCCATTGGTTTCTTTGACAAGTATTTCAATGAAGACGACGATGACGAACAGTTGATTCTACTCTCAAATCAAGGCAAAGACAATAAGCATGTGTTTGACATGGAGCCAGCCAAGAAGGAGGAGGAGGAGCCAGCCGTGTTGGTGGAAAAAAAGTTCAACAAGGAGGAGGAGGACGATGCTGCCATGCGATCTCGCATCTTGCAAGCAGCACAGCAGTACATGGTATGTGGGATTGTGTCAAACAGTGGTTTCCCAGCTAATTCGATATGCTGTAGGACGATGAGGAGGATTTGGATATCAATGAACAGTATGCCAATACCAAGATCCAGCTAACAGACCTCGAAAAGCTACTCCCAAACACCAGCAACAATGACGATGACGGTAAAAAGAAGAAGAAAAAGAAGTCTGCTTCTGCTGCTGGGTCAGAGATCGACAAGCAACCCATTGTTCTCACTGATGCTCAACTCGAAAAGGCCAAAAAGGACATCAAGAAATTAAAAGACAAATTGGCTAGTTTAGAAGCTGATTGGGATTTCGATAAAAGGGCAGCACACGACATGTACACAGAAAAGGTCAAGGTGATTGCAGAAAAGAAACGTCAGGAACAGAAGGAGGCTCAGGCACAACTGAAGAAAAAGCAGCAAGAGGAAGCAGAAGCAGAAGCCACAAAGGAGCCATCAGACAAGGTGGAGGAGGAAGACCACAATGACGAGGATGAAGAGGGTGGGCTATTTGGAGGATTAATGATGGGAGAGGAAGAGGAAGCTGCCATCATGGCGAATACAACAACACCTACAGCCACATCTGTCAACTGGCATATAGTCGATCTCAGTGTGCCTAAATCCTATGTGGGCAGATACCCAAAAGACATCATGTTGGACCACTGCAACAAGCAAAAACTGGGAAGAATCTCGTACAATGCAACAAATGAAGGTTCTGATATTTGGAGAGCTACCATCAAGATTGCCAAAGAGGGCTACAACCTTTCACTCAAGTATGAACTGCCCGAGGCCACAGGGGCATCCAGCAAGCAAGATGCTATACAGTTGATTGCAGTGAGTGCACAATCATTTAGCAGACACTTTATCATACGGCTTAACGCGTTTACATGTAGGCTTATGCTCTTTTTGAAATGGATCCCACCTCGTCCGTCTACAAAGTGCTGCCTGTCACCTATAGAGATGTCTGGCAAGGCTGGGTGGAAGAAAAGGCGAGTAGTTTAGGTGGTTGGTACAGAGGAGACTCAAGAGACTAATCCTTCATTGCTCAACAGAAACTTCGTGAAGATGGCCCAAGAATCGAAGCAGAGAAAAAGAGATTGGCATTGCTTGTGGATCTGGTGGAACGATCTGCTGCCAAATCCAGTGCTAAACGCAGTGTAAGTTGTGCGTGTGTTTACCATCTCATTGACCATCTGACATAACTTCTGCTATTCAGTCAACCTCAGAGGAGAGCTCAGATACCATTACTAGTGAAAAGGTCGTTACAAGCTCCAAGCAAAAAGTGCAAAAGCAGCAAAAGATGTTTGCTCGAGTCAAGCAAAACTTTAGCAAGCGCCTGGATACCAAGGATTATCTAGCCATGAAGGAAAAGAGAAAGGATTTGCCCATTACTGCTCACAGACAAGAGATTCTAGACATTGTCAAGAATAACCAAGTGCTGATTATATCGGGTGAAACTGGTTGGTAAGTTGGACAGCACACTACAGAGAAGAGCTTCTCATATTAATATGCTCTTTAGTGGTAAGAGTACCCAGGTGCCTCAGTTTTTAGCAGAGGATCTCTTGATGGGCTGCCTTGATGGAGGATCTGTTATCTGTACTCAGGTAATAAGCTGATGGTGCATTTCTGCTTGTATCGACATACTAAAACATACACACACATAGCCGCGTCGTATTTCTGCCATGTCTATTGCCAATCGAGTCTCTGTTGAAATGGGTGATCGCCCCAAAAGCACAGGCAGCCGTGATGCTATGGTGGGTTATCAGATTCGCATGGAAAACAAGGTGTCTGCTGAAAACGTCCTGCTGTTTTGCACAACGGGTATTCTGTTGCGTCGACTGGAAAGCGACAAGTATCTGGAAGGTGTCACGCATGTTGTAGTGGATGAAGTGCATGAACGTACCATTGAAAGTGATTTCCTGTTGGTCGTGTTGAGAAAACTGTGCCATCTTCGTACGGATCTCAAGTAAGTAATATGAGGGTTGCAGTAAATGGTGGTGCTGGTATTGATGCGTGTTTTGTATAGGGTGATCCTGATGAGTGCCACAGTAGAAGCAAGTCGATTCTCGCAGTACTTTGGCAACTGTCCTGTTGTCTCTGTGCCTGGAAGAACCTACCCTGTGCATGTGCAGTTCTTGGAGGACATTGTGCAAGATACAGGCTACGTGCTGGAAGAAGATTCGCCTTTTGCTCTAAGACGTGCTCGAGTCAAGACAGGTAAAATCTCACACACACACGCTCTTGAATGCCTACTGTTGTACTCATGCTGATATAGAATTTGGCAACATCAACGTCTCTGGCCAACATGGCTCGTCCAAGCGCGTGCACTACGAGATGTTTGAGGAGGACTCGGATGACGATGACCCCTACGACCCTACCCGCATCGAATCCAAGCTCACAGTCGAGTCTACAGCCTCTAGTACGGACACGGAAGACGACGATGGCGAGGCCAGAAAGTACAGCCGACAAACAAGAAAGATGATTAAGCGCATGGACGACAAGAAGATCAACTATGACTTGATCCTGGAGCTGCTGGACCACATTTGCATCCCAAAAAAGAGCAAGACGGCAAAAGACATTGAAGAGGACAAGGCCAACGAACTGCAAACCAAGGGATTCAACGTGCCAGACACGGGTGCTATTCTCGTCTTTTTGCCTGGTATGAACGAAATTCGCAAGCTCTATGATCTGGTTTCCAGCCACAATGTGTTTGGCGACGAAAAGAAGTTTCTGCTGATTGCACTGCATTCCGCCCTGTCATCAGAGCACCAGGAAAAGGCGTTTGATGTGCCTCCTGAGGGTGTGCGCAAGATTGTGTTCTCTACCAACATTGCGGAAACCGGTGTTACTATCAGTGATGTTACCATTGTCATTGATACAGGCATGGCCAAGGTGGTTAGCTACGATGACGAAAAGAGAGTTACTCGTTTGCTGCAAAAGTACGTGGCCAAGGCCAATGCGCGCCAAAGACGTGGTCGTGCTGGCCGTGTACAGGAGGGTGTCTGCTTTCACTTGTTTACCGAAGCCAAGTTTGAAGAGCTGCCTGCGTACGAGACGCCAGAGATCCTTCGTTTGCCCTTGGAAGAGCTGTGTCTGCGCATCAAAGTGTGCGGTCTGGGTGCTATTCGCGATGTCCTGGGTGCAGCACTCGATGCGCCTACCAACAAGATGATTGACAATGCCATTCTGACACTGCAAGAAGTGCAAGCCTTGTCTACCGACGGCAAAGAGACGCTGACTCCCTTGGGCTCTCACTTGGCCAACCTGCCTGTGGATGTTCATATTGGCAAGATGATCCTGTTTGGTGCCATCTTCCGCTGTCTGGATCCCATCTTGACGATTGCTGCTGCCCTCAGTTTCAAGAGCCCCTTTGTCAGACCCTTTGGCAAAGAAGACGAGGCCGATGCTGCTCGCGACCGCTTCCGTGTGCAGAACTCTGATTTCCTGACCATCTACAAGGCGTACCACGTGTGGCGTGAACATTTGATCGACCTGCGCGAAAACAAGGCGACTGTATCTAGTTTGCAGAGAAAGATGCGCCAGTTCTGCAAAGAAAACTTCTTGAGCGAGCAAAACTTGGAGATGATTGAAGACATGAAGCGTCAGTACATGGAGTTGCTGGTCAGCATTGGGTTTGTCAAGTCGACCAAAGACGACTATCTCGCTCAGTTTGACGTGAAGCGCGGCCTCCAGCTGTGTAAAATGCCAGAAACCTACAACACGTACAGCTTCTCGTTGCCCATTATCAACGCTGCACTGACTGCTGGTCTGTATCCCAAAATTGCAGAATTCGCACCCACCTCCAAGCAGATCATCAACAAGAATCTGGAGCTTTCGGTGCATCCTTCCTCTATGCTGTTCCGCAAAGAGCATGTGTTTACCTCTGGCTTTTTGGTGTATAACACGGTGGTGATGAACAATGCCAATGGACAGATGAAGGACAAGGTCTACATGTGGGAGGCGTCCTGCATTGATGCTGTGGCTGTGATTCTGCTGGCGACGGGCATTGACATCAAGGTAAGGGTACATAAGATAGACGCCACGATGACCGCCACCACTCACATTTGCCTATAGTACAAACAACGAAAGATCATACTGGACAATTGGATTCATTTTGATTGTTTTGCAAGAACTGCAGTCTTGTTAAAGTTCTTGCGTCAGGAATTGGTAAGTGTGAATGATGATATATACAGCTTTCTTTTATTGTTAACCAACACACACACACACACATATGTAGAACAACTGGCTCGCTGAAAAAATGGATCAACCAGACTTGGACTTGAGTCAGCACAATGAGGATGTGATGGATGTGTTGGTGAGAACTCTGGAATCAAAGACATGCTGAGCATAATAAAGAAGATGGTATTTTAGTTCTTGGACTTGTACGTTGGTGGCAGAGGTAATCCGTTGTGAGTGAAATAAGCAGTGTTGTTTGTATAAGCGGGCTGTTGTAGTGGGGATGTGTCGTGAATCGTGGATCGCGCATAGTCATGAGCGTAATGTTGCTGTCTATACCTATGTTCTTCAGCTGCCACCCCTGCTGCTGTTGTTGTATCATCTAGCCTACTACGCTCTCTTCTCTGATTCAACAAAGATCTGCTCCAAATGTACACTGCTAGAATAAAACTGAAGCAAGCAACGATACCCATCGCAATCAAAGCGACCTGAGCAGAGGTGAGGGTGGGTCCAGCAGCAGCGACTACTACATTATTCTCATTCATAATGGTTGTTGTAAAAGGCCTCTGTAATAATAAAGAATCAGCAACATGAGGTGTTTCAGGTGAACAGTAAGGTTGTGGTACCAATGTACCCTGCTGTGTTACTTTTAATGTGCAAGAAATGCGGGTCATTTCTTGGTTCCCATTGATGAGATGTAATGTGAGGCTAGTGACACAGTGAGTGAGTGTGGGTTTATTGGATGGCATGCTCAGGAGAGTTTGTATTATGGTGGCTAATGTCGTATTTACGTGCCTCTTGGGGTTATTATCAGTTGCCCAACATGGATAAATGTATAGTGGACTATTAAAGGAAAGCATATTCAGACGTTTGTGCCACTATACGTAAACGCATGTTTATCTAAAAGCTTAAATCATGATGATGGAACAACGCTAATTAACAAGTATAAATTTATTATGCAGCCATCTCGTCAATTTTAAAAGACTTTTGCTTTGATTTATTGACAGGCAGCATCAAATCAAGAAATTCAGGCACAAAATGTGATCCGCACTACGTTTGTTATGCATATCTGTATCCAAGGGTCTACTACGATCACCGGCTGCTCTTTTTTCCTCTGTCTTGTTTTTGAGTATGTAAGTATATTGCCCAACCTGTAGATGAACCATTGGCAATCATGTATACATCAAGCGTTGTTCTTGACGTCCTTTTTTGCAAATGGAATGATGCCAAATATTGCTTTCATGACAGAATTCAATCTATACACATCAACATGACGTAGATGCTGAATTTGTACAGAAAAAGAAAAAAGGCAAGGAGAGCGAGATCGAAATCAGTACATTTTAGACAAAGGGTGTGAAAGGCACATGTTGCTTGACAACCAAAATTAGATAACTTCATACCTTAGGGAGGATGGGGGAGGAGGAGGAGGAGAGAGAGAGGGCTGAGATGGAGACCCAAAAAAGCCATAGCACAATGAGGGAGAAGAAAGAAAATTCATGCAAAATAACACATTTGAATTTGCCTCTTCTTTCATGTACGCATTAAATGCATTTTCCAATACAAACTGGCCATGTCTTGTCGAGAAATAAACATTCACAAAAGAAATTATATATATAGATATGTCCATATCATTACAGATGTATCTATACATACACATACGCACACGCTTACAGTCGTTACTCCTTGAAAAAAGGGAGTCTTGGACAGAGAAAGACTTCCAAATCAAGATAATGTCAAATTAGCTGGGCTTTGAATCTGATAGCAGTAAGTAGCGATTTCTTCCTCAGGGCTTTGTGGGAGCTTTTGAGTGTGTGTGTCGAGTCTAAAGAGGGGGAGAGCCTCGCTACATGGTTATATGCAATGAAGGGGAAATGTGAAATATGTTGTTTGTGTGTGTGTGTGTGTGCGTGTGCAAAATAATAAAATGCTCATGCAGATCAATTGAAACCATCTCTCTTTCTCTCTCTCTCTCTCTTTTACACCTTTGTCTTTACGCACCATTCATCCTGAATCAAATCAACCAAAACCACCGCACGATGCTCGGCTCATTCGAGAGCTCAAGACATGTATCCGTGTTTGAAACCACATTATCAATTCAGCAAAATACACTCTCTGTAAATATCCTATAGAAAATTCATGCGTAAGCTTATACGCTAACCAGTAAAAAAAAACTGAATAAAATAGGTCTTTAATATCATCATCCAAACCTCACAATCCACAGTGTCGCTCATTCGATACCCGTTTGATTTGCTCGAATTCCATCAAAAGGTTAGACAGGACGCACTGCTGATAGACACACACACGGTGAAACTAAAACGCATGATCAGATTCGATTTCACTATCCTAGATCAAAAATATCTTTTCCCTCCCTTAGTAATCCTCCCAGAAAGTCGCTACATCAGCATCAATTACATCAACAAAAGCAGCACCCTCAGCAGCAGCACCAGCAGCAGCAGCAGGAAAGAGATCAGCACACGCTACGTTACTCCAAACGTCGATCATTACTGGATTTGTTGTCCTTTTCCCGTAAAAAGAGCAATGCGTCCAAAGTCGAAAAGTACCTCGAGCGTTGCTTTCAACATCCCATTATTGGCATATCTTCTATTCTTCGAGACTTCACCAGCGTACAACGTGACGAAGATGCATCGCTCACTTCTCAGCATACATCGACTACACTTACCCCCACTGTCGAGATTAAGAATTCGGCAGATAATACCAAATGTACAGGGCCACTGCCGCCATTGCCATCACCCACTCCCATGGTTTGTCCTTCTCCTCCTCCTCTTCCTGCTCCTCTTGCTCCCTCTTCTCAACAACAGCAGATTCACCTTCCCCTAATTCAAATCAATGCTGTAAATAAGCCATTACCCAAAATTATTAGCCCTAGTGTGCCATTACCCTCCCTCGCTCAAACAATACCACCACCACCACCACCAACACCACAACCTTGTATTATCCCAGAAACGAGTGCACAAGAACCACAACCATCACCCGAAATCTCGCTAGCAGACTATGACTTGCTAAAAGTGCTTGGAAAAGGATGTATGGGCAAAGTGCTGCTTGTCCGATCAAAAAGAAACGAACGGCTCTATGCTCTCAAATCCATCAAAAAGAAATGGGTCGTCAAGCAAAAGGAGCTTATCCACACTCGAGCCGAAAGAGACATTCTAGTGCGTTTACGAAATCAGCCCTTTCTGGCGCAACTCCACCATGTATTCCAGACGCCCTCTGAGCTCTTTCTTGTGCTCGAGTACTATGCTGGCGGTGATATAGCCACTCAATTATCCAACATGTCATGCTTTGATGGGGAGCGCACTAAATTTTATGCAGCTGAGATTGTGTATGGTCTTGGGATATTACATGAGCACGGCATTGTGTACAGGTAAGAAAATTATATAATGTGATACAAGGAAATAGCTTACATGAAAGCAACCTTTCTCCATAGGGACCTCAAGCCGGAAAATGTACTCATTGGTCGCGATGGTCATATCATTCTAACCGATTTTGGGCTGTCCAAGATCTTTACCGAGCGAGATGTGGATGAATACAATGTGCCTTCCACGCAAACATTCTGCGGCACCGCTGAATACCTGGCGCCCGAGATCCTGCTGGGAGAGCCCTATACATTCGTCGTTGATTTTTGGAGTTTGGGAACCCTTTTGTATGAAATGTTGGCAGGCACAGTAAGTGAACACCATGTAATTAATTTAAAAAAAGGGATATTAAGACTGAAGCATGATATCAGACACCATATTGGGCAGACACACATATGGAAATGTATAAAAGAGTGCTGGAAGACTCGTTGGAGTTTCCCGGCGATTTTGATCCTGTTACTTGCAGCTTCTTGACAGGATTGCTGGAGAAGGAAGCCTGTGAAAGACTAGGCTGGGGAGAAGATGGCATCGAAGAAATCAAGGCACATCCCTATTTCAGCTTTATCAAGGACTGGGAGCAAGTAGGACAGCTCAAGCTACAGCCGCCTTATATACCCTTTATCCGAAACGAGCAAGACATCTCCAATTTCGACGACATGTTTACCAATCTGCCCGTCAAGATTAGTCAATCATCGCACATCGACATGGATGAACACGGGCAGCAGCAGCAGCAGCAGCAAGATCCCTTTGAAGGCTTTTCATTTAATAATGTAGTACAGCAGCAGACTATCTCTCATCACAATAGCACTAATACCATTGCTAAACCACCTTTTATCGACACTAGTAACTCGACATCTACAGTCAGAATACGCAAAAGACACAGTGCAGCACTGCTCTCGTTTACGTCTTCACCGTCGTCCAGCAGCAACAACCACCAACTGTTTGAGGACAATCGAGTGATCAAAAAGCGACAGACCAACATCAACAGCGCCTATTTTGCGACTCAAAATGAAACAGAGGAGGAGCATGAGGAGGACCTGTCCAGCATTTACTCGAGGTCGTCATTGTCCTTCTCGTTTGCAGCCCAAGAAGCGACTACAGCGACGAGAGCAGGCAGCGAGCTGAGCATTGAGCCTCTGCAGACGAGCCATTGTACTATCACAGCGCCGTATGAAAGACCGCAATGTCCATTACCAGGTCAACAACAGCAATCCCGAATTATGTTAACATCAGAAAGAAGAGGAGCTACTAGTAGATCATCCCTATCACTGCGGTCCGATGCCTCCACGCTAAACAACTCGGTTTGTTCCTATCTGACACTCGAGAACAATGTGGGCAGCGTCACACAGCAGCAGCAGCAGCAGCAGCAGCAGCAACTACAACCCTTTCTCCTTGAATGAGCATATACAATCGCTGAACAATGGATTATCCTCAGTCCTCCTAATGGTATTCATTATTTTGTGTTTCCTCAGGTAAATTAAGCAGGTGTTACACGATCTTCCCTTTCCTTTACCATATAAATTTACATTTAATCAATAATTAAAAAACTCCTCTAATTTTTCCAAAAGAGAACATGAAGAAAATTTTCTCTCTCTTTCTCTTCTCTCTCTTTCCTTTCTTTCTCTTTTACTACCTTTTTTTTTTCTGTTTCACTCGAGCAAAAGAAGGGGCTGTTGAGTTGTAATATAGCATCATGTCTTTAAAGGTACTTTCTTGCATTAGGTCATACAAGCAATGAAGGACTGACCCATCTATCTACTACAGTACGAATTGGAACAATGGCAGGCTGCGTGTGCTGCCTTTGATGTGCGAGATTTCGACAAATCCATAAAGGCATTCATTGTATGTTGTTTTGTTTTGATTTCCTGGAGTTTCAATTGTTCAGGGGGAGAATAGCGGTCGTCATTTACCAACACACACATCTTGATGATAGGGCATAGCAGACAGCGCAAAGATGCACTTCAACATTGGACTGATCTTTGCCACAGTAGAAGATCATGATCATGCGGTAAGCACTCGTTATACAGCGTCCAATGCAGCACGCAGGCTAATCCTCGTATCAGCTGGGAGCATATTCAAAGGCACTTTTACTCGATCCATACTTTGCTGTCGCCTACTTTCAGCGCGGCGTGTCGTATTTCATCAAAAACGACATGGAGAACGCAAGAAAGGACTTTGACCAAGCATACCAGGTACTATAGTATTATGTTTATTTTTGTACATGGCAAGACAACTCACTCCCTAAAAAAAATAGAAACTTCGTGGAAATCAAATCATTAATTATCAGCAATTAGGCCTGAGCTTTCGACTGTATTCTTGCGAAGTCTTGTTCAACAGAGGAATATGTCAGCTGTACTTGGGAAAGATGGACGCTGGACTGACAGATCTATACCACGCACAGAAATCCAGAATGACAGAGGAGCACGATGTGATTGATCAGGCAGTCAAAGACAGAGGAAAGGGCTATTCAGTCTTTTCCATTCCCCCATTTGTGATTTTCAGACCTCCTGAAAATAGGCTGAGACAATTAAACGGTGTCGACATGTTTGCTGTTGTAGATCAGATGCAGCCTACCAAGAAGCAGCAATCCATCATGAAGCAGGCCACATTAACACAGACCACAGCCTCGCCATACAGCACTGTCAAACGAAACAACTCGGTCTTGCTGACGGATCGAGTCCACAAATATACACCCAAGCAGCCTTCATTGCTGTCATCGACACCTGCCCATAGTATACCTGTTGCCCTGCCACATCCACAGCAGCAGCAACTGCCTCCTGTACCACCGCCATCCCAGCAAATGCCAATGCAGACAATGCCTGTGCAACAACAGCAGCCATCACAGCCCACGCCAACAAGGAGACGAAAAGACTCCAATCTAGGCATGTATCATTCAGACGATTCCGGCTCTACAGCCTCATTTTGCTCCTCCAACTATCGGTACCGTCAGGACGGCCGCCGCGTAGATAGCGGATTTGAGTCCACATTGGAGGACAACAGATACTCCTCATCATCATCACTAGGCACTCTTGGAGGCAGAAACTCGGCCAAGAGTCTGAAATCACAGCCGCCACAGACACCACCACCTGTTCCACGTATACCCAAACAACACGACGAAGACAACACCATGTATGGAGATTTTGATCAAGAATTAGAGCAGGTGTATGGATCCCTACACACCATGACCGTGCAGGACCGAGAACGAGACATTATCCGCCACAGACTAGCAACTGGAGGCAGCAAAGAGGACATTCGGTTACAAAGCTCGACGTCCACATCCACAATCGGCTCAAACAACAGCAACAGCAGTTTCAACAGCGGAAGAATCAAGATCAAGATCCATCATGTCGATACAAGAATTTTGTTGGTTTCAAATCAAATTACCTTTGACGAATTAAAATCGAGGATCCAAGATAAATTTGGTGTACCTGCGTCTATCCGACTGCAATACAAGGATGAAGATGATGAGATGGTCCTGATGATAGATGACGATGATTTGTTTATGGCTAGACAAGTAAATAAGATATCAAACGAACTCGAAAAGATGGAGATTTGGTGCGTGTAACTATAATGTATATTTATAAATAAATAATGTTTTTTTTTTTCTTTATGTGATGTACTGCCTGTCTCAATTTACTTGTCAATTGTGGTAAAGTTAAATTTCCCAGTAATTAGAGATTGTCCCTCAGCCATACAATATACTTTAACGGCACCACGTAGGAGGTATTTGACAACCTTTTTAAAAGCCAAAGTTCGAATATCAAAGCATTATATGAAAAAGCGAAGGTAGCGGTCCCCGCATTGCTTACCTGATGGCATGAATGAGAAAATAAAGGAGATATTTAGTGACGATAATTTATCAGAAGCATCGTCAGTATACTTTGCGTAATACTGATGTCTTCAATCAAGCATCACCACTCCTGCTGGACATTAGCGGACTATTATGCAATACTTGTATAAATGATATTTTGCATATTCCAAGTACCAATGCTATTCAAAGTATACTGGCAATGTCGGGCAGAGGTGGTGATCCCAATGCAACCCTTTCAATGATATAGTTGTGGTAAATACATTTGCAAGCACTTTGTAGTGCGATTTGCTGATCATATGATACTTTCCTATGTAGAATCGAGAAAAAGGAACAAATGCACTCAGAGCAAGCGTTTGTCGAAGAAAAGCTGATCTTTTGTTTGCGAAGGGCCATGACAAAGAGATGGTAAAGATGCTGAATATGTTAGGCCATCTCATCATGAGCTTTGGTCCTGTTTCAAGCAATGAAAGCGAAACGACTTGTTATAGAAGAGCAGCGCATAGCATGGATATCTTGTTCAGAGACTCCCCCCCCCCTGGATTTGATCGAGTAAGTTTACCTAAAGTAGCTCATGTTTGGTTTATCATTATGATCCTAAAGCTTTTTACTTTGTGTACAGCGGTGAACACAGCTCTGACGCAACCAAGGATGCAAGAAACACAAACAAAAGAGCTGCAGACGATGATGATGAGAAGAAGGATTTGATAGGAAGAAGAATAGATCTGATCATCAAAGGTGCTGATGTGGAGTTATCAAGCTCTGAATGAAAAAAACACAAAACCACAGCAAACACAATTCAACAAGAACGAATCAAGAACATCCGCACAAACAGTGCAATGCTTCATAAGCTTTCGGGAATGGACTGGGCTGGTAAGTTGCATGTTAAAAGGGTCGTTTTATTTCTGTCGCAAACTAAACTGATACATAGGCTACGTTGGTTCAATGATTTATCTGTCCCAGATATCAAGGGTACATTGTGCGCACATCATTGGTGATCTCGTTCTCTTCTTTAACATAAACGTGCCGGATATGCTCAAAAGTACACTAAACTTGTTATGCATTTTGAAACAACATTGCTTAAATTTAGGCTGTTGCTATTTGCACAACGAAAATGTGTATTCAGAGAAGGTTTTAAAACGTTTTTTAACACAAGAACTATATCAATAGCATTTAAATTAACAATAGAGTATATTTTATAAGGATTTTATTATATTCTGAGATTCTGAAGCATTTAGAGACGAAAATCCAATTTTAAAGTTGTGCAGGAAGTAATTGTGCGTTGTGCAAATAGCAATATCCTTTCAAATATTCTGTATAATTGTGTACATTGCCAATTCGGCGCGGTTTACGGTTTAAAATGAAAATTTATTTAACAAATAGATACAAAAAGCTATAATACAATGAGAGGTAAAAAAGAAT
>JAXQGS010000603.1:0-16837 GCA_037040325.1 Mucor sp. M7501 | reverse complement strand
GTCTCTTCAAGTTAACTGACGCGTGTTGTAACAAAAACAGGCACTTTCAGCGGCTGTAGAGCTATCGTTTTTTGAGTAAGAGCATTGCAAAATCAATACAAAATGAATACGAAAACGGGAGAATATCAGCTGGAATTAAACTGAGGTTGAAAATAGTCACTAGCGCTTAAAACAGCCGACTGCACTGTGAGCCAGGCGGGAACTAAAAAAGGGGGATGCCACTGCCGTTCATATTGGCTAATGGATGGGTTTCATGATCCATTCCATTCTCTCGACCTTTAAACGAAGCAGTTGTTGATAGTAACCATTCGTTGAAGTTTATGAGAAACTTATACAGATTTTAAAGGAGAATCTAGTGGTACTAATTTTAAGCGCTTTGGTGTTGGTTATTTAGTTGTATCTAATGGAATAATTTTTGCGTTTTTTTGACTATTTTCGTATGATTAGTCAATTTCTGCCATCAAAACATGACTTGTGGCATTGGTTAGAATTGTAGAGCAAGCAGTGTTCTATCGAATAGATTTTTGGTTGACCCTGTAGCTCATTTCTATCATAAGAAACCGACCATTTTGTGTCCATCGGAAGTTTGACCCTCAGATTTTTCCCCTGTTAGTACAGGTAATTTTTGCCCTAGAATCGATATTCTACCTTGACACGCATTTTAGCGTTTCCTCGAAATTGGCTCATCCGATTTGAGCAAAGCAAAAACCGTTTGATAGCGCTATGAGATATCTAACAGGCTGCGAAAGATTTGGGCATCAAATGTACGTTCCCTTCATGAAATCTTTCAAATTCGCCAATTTTATTAGGCTCAAGTGGTGAAAAAAAAAGTTGGCTTTGATCAAGTGAGAACCTATTTGACTCTTTTATAGAAAAATAAAATGCGCTTCCTATGGTACCACTCTTGATGGCTATTCTGCAACCTGTATCCAGACCATTCTCTTTTCTTGGTATTCTGATGGTTTCTAAAGAGCATTATAAACAGAAACTAACTATTCTACTGTATTTGCAGTAGAACTCATTTTGTAGCCCCAAGAACTACCGATAGTTTGAGGTATTGCTTGGATCTGTAGTAGCTCAAGTTATCATGGAGTAACGCTGCCAAATGGTTTTTCTCAGCCTAATTTTACAAAAACTGGTGGACAAGGCCAACTTGCGCTGTGCTGCCGCATATAAAAATATCTTTGTGCGTTGCTATTAGTCATACCATGCCCTAAATTTTTTTCATATACTTGAGCACCACATAGATGTTTTCGTGTTGTTATTCGGGAAAACCGGTTTTTTACCACTGTAAACTCCAATCTGGCTGCAGAAAAAAACTATTTTGTGAACCAACCATCGCAGGTGTCCAAACGCGGGCTCGTTTTGTAGCTCCAACAAAGGGGAGCAAAATAAACTTAATGAGGAAGCCGGATTAATTTGACAGTTGTCCGACTAATAACGTCGAAACGCTACTTTCTCTCTACAGCTTTTCAGTTATACTTTCCTTGTCAATCTAATCTAGAAGTGCGCTAATAATGCATCAAACCTTTCCCTCGTCGCTGTAAGAGTTATAATTCAAGGAAGAGTGATATACATTTTGATTCTGGAGCATGCCATAAGTGTGGCCAATTTTTCGTATACAATACTTGTTGTTGTAAGACGCTGTGAAATAGAGATGATGTAGGGGGCTACTAAGTTTGAGTTGACTCTGCCATATGAAATACCTCGTTCTAGACTTAGTACTTCAACATTACAAAGGTTGAATGATGTACCCTTTGTGAATCTTTTGATTATAGACAGTGCTTATTTTATGTGTAGTATTAAGCTTCGTACTACACGATGCGGATGGGAACACATCAATATAATATCCGGAAGCTTCTCACGATGATGTCTAATGACGACACAACCATCATAGATGTCCACGCCCCCGGTCTGTTTACTGCTACTGCCCCAACAACCACAAACACCAGCCACCACAGGGGCATGCTGCCATCATTACGAAAAGTAACACCAACAACAATATCGTATATTATTGCCGTACTCATCATTACACTAACCTGGATCATCCATCCTATAGATGGCAGCAGGTGTTTCATATCCCATGCCTAACCATCTATACCTTCCGTAGTACTAGTACCACCAGCTTCGGACGCTCTTGTTGACCGCAACCCAGCTTCACAGTATCCTTCTAAACACGATATGTACACTTACGTGGATTATCCGTCTGCGCGCAGCAATACTTTTAGTACGAAAAGTAAAGATAATTTTTCCAGATGTCTTTTTGCGCATAGTCGCCTCATGTCTCTACTAAATTTTCTAAGCAAATACTAGAGATCATGTGAGTTGGACAACTTTTCCTTGAATTGCTGAACCTCTAAGATTGTTGAAAAGGATCGGCCTTGCAATCTTGTAGTCAGTCGTCAACAAACCATCCACGACAAAGAATTCGCAACTACATCGGGCATCAAATACACGCTAGAATAAAAACTGCTTTTGCACGTTTATTTAACTTTTTACCAAACAATGTATTCGCAAAGATTGAAACCCTCTAATGTGTACCCAGACGTTGCGGATAGCGTCCTCAAGTCAATTTATATACCTGTGATATCACAAAGAGTAAGAGATCAATATGTCAGACCCGACTCCATCCACATGTATATACCACCAGAGCTCAATTACGACAGCGATGAAGACAGTAAGCTCGAAGCAGCAAGAGAGAAACTAAAATCGAAATACAAAGACATGCGCATCGAAAAGGTGGCCAGAAGATTTAAAAATGCTACAGGCCAGGTTAAATATGCTGTAATTTGGGCCAATAATCCCATTGAAGAGGTAAGGAATTAGCGAGATTTCAACGTGAGTACAGCTAACAATTCGTGACGAATACTACACAGATGGTGCCATCAAAGGCTTTGCAGGATCATAAAGACTGGGACCTTGTGGAGCATTTCGAATATCAACAAGCGATCAGAGCCGCAAAAAAAGACAAGATTTACTAAATTATTTTTTGACATGTCTGCTCAAGCACTTGTCACTTTCAAGGGACGCCTATTTCTTTCTTTTTTTTTATGGTTTCAAGTGGATCTTCTTATTACATCTAAACAAAAACATGTCTATGAATATCCTTAATAAAATAGCAAATCAAAAAATCAGTAAGCTGATTCCCGATGAACTCTTGTTGGTGCAATCATTTGGCATATCGGTATTCAATGATGACCAACTGCGAAACAAACGGAAACTTGACGAGTTCTTGACCGATTTTCACGATGAATCCTCAGCTGCCATGTTTGACGACGATGGGATGGATGCAAACAATGACGAGGAAGCCGATTACCAAGACATAGCGACAATGCAAGCTATGAATGAAATCGATTTCAGTCTCGATCCTAAATACCGTAAGGCGATGAAAGCGCATCAGTTTGAAGGCCTTCAGTTTATGTGGGATCGCGTATATAAGAAGAAGCAAGGCTGCTTACTCGCTCACTCTATGGGCCTTGGTAAAACACTGCAAACAATAGCTCTGTTGACTACCATGTATCAATACTTGAAGCGATATCCATCATCTAAATTTCCAACGGTAATGCCTCCTTGAGTGTCTCAATGTGGATGATATTAATTTTATCGATCAGGGAAATCGAGTACTGATCATTGCGCCGCTCATTACCTTGGCAAATTGGGTCAACGAGTTTTCAAAATGGTCGATTAGCGATTCGCAAAATGTCTTGGGAGAAGTGTTTAATGTATCAGGTTTGTACCTATAGCCTACCAACATATGAGGACGACTATTGACTGTGTCCGCGGCGTGTGTGTGTGTGTGTGCGTGTAGAGGTTGGATCTTCGGCTCGCATGCGATATCTGAAATACTGGTATGTGCAAGGAGGCATCATGCTGATCAACTATGATCAGTATCGAGCCTTGCTGAGCAAAAAGGGCGAAAAGGAAAAGGAAGACTATTTCAAAATGCTGGTGAACCCTGGGCCAGATGTTATTATACTGGATGAAGGACATCGCATAAAGAACTCGGCAACACACATATCCACGCTGATCAATCAAGTGAGAACTCGCTGCAGGATCTGCTTAACGGGCTATCCTCTGCAAAACCACTTGTCCGAATACTACGACATGATCAACTTTATCGCACCCAACTTACTTGGAAGTCCTGAGAAATTCAAAAGCTATTTCAGCAACATCATCGAGAGATGTTATGTGGATTCCAGCAAAAACACCAAACATCAAGCAGCCATGAAAATGTACGTTCTTCAAATCCTCACAGACTCTGTAACACAACGACGAGACGAAACTGTATTATCGCTTGAATTGCCACCCAAAACAGAATACGTCGTTCGCTTCAAGATGAATCCAGTGCAATTTGAAGGATACCAGGAGCTGATCAAGGTGATATCTGTTGAGGCACCGCTGGTGGGTTTGTTGGCGTTGAGGGCAATGTGTAATCATCCAAAGATCTTTCAGTCTGTAAGTGTCTCGATTTATCCTGATTGGCATATGGAGTGTAACTAACTTTGGTCACTGTAGTTATTGAAGCATCGACAGGAAAAAGAGAGAAACGAAAAACTCAACAAGGGACAACAGACGCAAGCAGCAACAGACGAGGATGATGACACTATTTCAATCAAGGAGGACGAGATTATGGAAGAGATCTCTAGTGTACCCGCAGGCGCAGTGGACGGTGCTCTCCAGAATCAAGAAGCATTTGATACCGACATTGTAGAGGAAAACGAACAAGATGTGTTTGAGAAATGGTTGGCTCTGGGCTTTCACTTTGCCATCGAGTACCTTGAAAAGGCTGATATTGAATCATGGAAAGCTTCTGGGAAGATGTCGTTCATCGTGGATCTAGTCAAAGAATGTCAAGTTGTGAAGGATAAAGTCGTGATTGTATCTCACAGTATTGCTTGCTTGGGTAGGTATGAACCGTACTATTGTTATCTGGTGATGCTGAACATCTCACTGCATAGATTACATACAAAAGCTGCTGCCCGTATTTGGATCCAAACTGTGTAGAATCGATGGTACAACTCCTGGATCAGAACGACAAGCTATAGTAGATACATTTCAGTCCGATGAAAGCTGCAATGTTATGCTGCTGTCTGCCAAAGCTGCTGCCATCGGTATCAATCTCACTGCTGCCAATCGTGTTGTACTAGTAGATCAAGATTGGAATCCTCTCTATGACGAACAGAGTATAGGCCGAGTATTCCGTTATGGCCAGACCAAACCGGTGTTTGTGTACAGATTAATAACAGCATCCACCATCGAGGAAAGAATCTTTGCTCAAAGTATCCACAAGAGAAGCATTTCGAGGTAAGAAGCTAGACACGTACACAAGATGGTGTTTTCATTGCTGACTTGTTTGCACTGACAATTAGACGGGTCATTGATAACAAGGCTTCCCTGGCCATTGCAAAAATTGATCTCACCAAATACTACACTATGCCATCAGAGGATATCGAACTGATCTCGTTGGATGACACAAGTGAAGGTATCAAAGAGGATGGCGTTTCATACAGGGCTTTGGTGGAAAATGCTGCATGCATCTCTGGATTCGAAACACACGATCAAACCTTGGTAGAGGCTGACGACGAGACGACCTTGTTTACCATCAATAATCCAGACGACAGAGCAGTTGCAAAGGAAGAAGCTCGTTTCCTGCTGCATGAATATAAAGAAGCCCGACAAAAGTAGCTTTGCATATACCGAATGACTCGCGTGCTATATGTGTAATGTGCAGTTGCATGTTTATTATCGTAAATCATAACATAAAAAGATATTAAGAGAATGGTATTCGGTTTAAAGAAAGAAAAAAAGAAGATAAGAAAAAGGGTGAAAAAGAAATATACAGATGATGAGAGATGAGGTAGAAGAGTAGTGAATTTACAAAGCTTTGCGGTTGCAGGTTTCATTGTTTTGATGGTGATGATGTTCGTGATGATCTTCTTCCGACTCGCTCAAAGCACCGCCCAGTCTTCGTAACTCTGCCTCTTTGATTCTCTTCTTCTTTTCACGCTGTCTCTTGTAGTAGCCGTTCTTTCTCTTGGCGTCTTCATAACCGAGCATCAGGATATCGTACTGACAAAAGAGACAGATCCAGTCATCCGATGAGATGGGATTCTCAAAGAGTGTGATATCTGATGATAAAAACCCGCCTGGAGCTATTTCCTCTCTATTGGATTTCTTCTTGGTAGCCTTCTTCTTATTCTTGGTAGTGGTAGTAGTATTGTTGTTATTAGTCTTTTTGGTATATGTGGAGGGAGAGGATGCGCTTGGCTGTGGAGGAGGAGGTGGTGATGGCTGCACTTTACCCCCCTTCTTTTTAGGAACCGATTTTTTGATGGCTAGTGTAGAGGCTGATCTGGCAATGGTAGTAGAGAGCACTGCTGCTGCTGCTGCTGGTGCTACAGTGGGTGATGGGGTGGGCGACTTGGCGGAAGGAGCTGAAGTACACATAGCAGCAGATGGTGGTGGTGGTGGCGGTTGCGATGTCTGCTGTGCGGATGAGTAGGATGGATTCATTGCCATTTCTTTCTTTAAAGGCGATCCAAAGCGTACAATGGATTTCTTCTTGTCCAGAGCATAGAATTCATGGTTACTGAATTCAGCCACTTCTGCCGTTGTGCTGAAATGATCCTTCCAATTTCTCTCCTTTCGTTTGTTGTCCACTACGGGATGCTGGATGATACTCTCACCGTTTGGAGACGACTTCAGTTTCTTGGAGTTGTCTCGTTGATCCGCCTTGTTCTCTACCGTTTCGCTCACTGCTGGTATATTAAACATCTTGGTGGTGGTGGTGCTGTTGTTTGTGCTGCTATGATTGCTGTTGGTGGAGCTTTTTGATCTGATGGAATCACTGTCGCTATCACTGGATCGCTTCCAACGGGGCTTTGGCATTGGTAGGATCTTGCGATGCGCCATGTGGTGATGGTGGTCAGTGGCGTTGGCGGTCTGATTTCGCTGCTGTTGCTGATTTCCCTGAAAGAGCTCCAAATCGTCCTCTTCGGCATAGTAATCCACTGCATGTACAAGTACCTGTTAGTTTACTAGTCGCTTTTCACATGAATCATCATACCATAATTGTGGTTCTTTTGTGGTATGTTGGCTGAAAACGAAAACTTGAACTCAGGAGATGGAGACCAGTTGTTGTTGCTCCTGCTTGATGATTGTGATGATGGGGAAGGCGGCGGTGGTGGTGGTGGGGAAGTGACGGATAGCATCCTGTTGTTGCTACTGTTGTTGGTCTTACCAAAGTTAAAGTTGAATGACGATGTCTCGTCAGACACTTTGTGATTTCGCATCATTGCTATAAGCTGTTCCATTTCAACCGGTTCGTCGTCTTCTTCGTCTTCCTCTTCTTCGTCCTCGTCCTCGTCTTCTTCCTCTGAAATGTCTTTGGTTTTTGGTCGGATTCTCGGTGATTTGATAAAGCTTGGCGAGTTGATGATGGAATTGTTCTTCAAGTTGTCTGAAAAGTGGAATAAATGGTATGCTGACCAAGCTCTTTTGGGTATTTTAATCTTGGTAGTTATGTCTACAGAAAGCCCAAGATGATGAGCAAATGGACGAAATCAAAAAAAGCATTTCGTTTCACTGTTTGCCAGCGTCCGACCCAAGCGCTTACCCGTAACATTATGTTGTTCGTTGATATTATGGTTTTGGTTCAATACAGCTGTTTCGATAATAGAGGAAGACATAGAAGGTTCGTCAGTTATCGAGGGGAAATCCTCACTCTTCATATTAGGAAGTCTCCTGTGCGAGCTGATATCAAGCGGAGACTCAGTGACGTCGTCCACACCTCTTCTTCCATTCCTAACACAGTGTATCATGCTGTCAAATTCATGCTACCTGAAAAACATACATAGGCTACAAACCTCTTGTTGAACGACAGCGTAGACAGTACGACTCCCATTGTGCGCTAGACTGGTCTGAATGCTTGATTTCGGCTCTGTAATTCGCTTGATGCTACTTGTCTGCGTTTCTCCAGGTGGATGGCTCGTATGTTAAGGATCAGTAAGAGAGAGAGAAAAGACGAGGGATACTGTGCGATGCCTGATGCTCGGTTATTCGATTGTTATTTTCCAGAGTAAAATAAACGAAAGAGAGAGAAAAGTAGAGACAAACCAAGTTGATCTGTTTGAAATAGCCATGGAATAGAAAGTCAGATGTTGACTTTTTTTCTGATTTGAACATGCTTTAGAGATGAATTCGTGATAAAATGAATATCGCGTTCATTGTTCCTGTGTATACACAGTAGTCTCTCGCCAAGGGATAGCTTGTCATTAGGATTTCAAGCTTGTTTTGTTGCGGCAGACACCATGCTGCGGTCAGACTGCTCTTTGAAAAGCAAAGGGATTATGCCCTTCCTGTTTGAAAGCAAGTTACCCGCTTACAATAATGCTGCTGAGAGCTCTAAGCCAATCAATAGGCTGCCCTTAATGCCATCGTCTATATCAAACACGTTGCTGATTGTACTAATAATCTATCTGTGATGCGTTTTCACTCAGTTTGTTTCTGAAAAGAAGATACTTGTTGCTGCAATGCTAGAACGTGTGCCATACATGTATCACAATAGTTGCCTCTACGATCAGACATCTATAGCACACATAATAACGAACCCTTGATCCGACTTCCTGGGTTCGAAGCATGTTCGTTGCAGTTTAAAATGTAAAAAAGTGCGATTCAAAGCAACAAAGAACAATACAGCTGTTGCCAAAGATATACTCTCTTGGTCGAATCAGCTTTTCCCAAGCATCCTTTATCTTTGTACATTTACAAATAGGGACGCTGACACTTGGTCCCATTACACGGTCCTACTTTCAGATAGCCTTCTTCCTCCCCCTACTACCATCGTTTGAAATACCAGATAGTGTTTTATTCAGTATCTCACTAGTTTTTATATTACAATCTCTATCAAACAGCAGTAGTGCCAATAATCTACCAGCGAGCCCAAGTATCTCTAAATTGATCAGCAAAAGATTGCATCTCGCTAGAGCAATCACTATGAGCACGCTTTTCCAATGCTGCAGGCAACTAATAACAGCAAAAGATGAGCACAACGAATGAAAACACCACCAGGATCTAACTTTACCTCCTTTGTAAGATGCTGAATACGGGTCTTATGGCTAGGATGAGTACTAGCAAATTGAGGAATATCAACCTCTCCAACAGCCTCCATTCTCTTCCACACATTGACAGCTTCTCTTGGATCAAAACAAGCCAATGCCATCAATTGCAAGCCAATATCGTCCGCTTCGGTCTCACACTTTCTGGAGAATGGCTTCATCATCAGAAAGTTTAACGAGAAGCGGTTAAATACGAATGATGGATCGATGCCCATGAATGCCAGTGTGAATTGCAGAGCCAGCAAGAGTTTGGCAAAGCTGAGCTTTTCAGCACTGTGTCTAGCCAATTGATGCGAGATTTCGTGGCCCAAAACAGCAGCCATACCGTCTACCAACCATCCGTCAAAGATCTGTGTGTGCATCACTGACCTTTCTCCCCGCTAAACTTACCTTCATTCTTGACAATGGGCAGGATGCCAGTAAACACAAACACCTTTCCGCCGGGTAAAACAAACGCACTGGATTTCCGTACGGTCAGAGTCATTGGCATCCACGCACATCGCCTTCCATCAAGTACACTTACTTTCTCTCGGGCGAATCAACCACGTAAAACTCCCATTTCATGTTTTCCATGCCAGATACCTGCACCAGTCGTTTCGCCACTCGTTTGACAAACAAGGTGTAGGGATGATTGGCGGGAAGGATGCGTCTGCCAAACTGATGCATCACTTCATTGTAAGCTTCTATGGCCATTGCTAATCACACGGGCCGTCAATACAAGGGCGATCCTTACGTACACACACACACATGGCAGATCCCATACCTTCTTCTTGTCGTGGCGTCACATTGATAAATCGAGTTCTACCGCTGATGGGCACCTTCTCCAAATGACTTACATAATAGCCTCCATAAATAACTGTGCCAGTGCCTACAAAAACCCACACTCGCTTGGACATGTAGAACGGGACTCTTTGGTTGTGCTGAAAACGCTTGTATCCATCTGTCATTTGTGTGGGTGGTCTATACTTGATGGGTGGAAAACGCGATGGCGTTGCATAGCTTCGAGTTGGTCTCCACATGACGCTAGGCGAGATGGGCTTGGACGGCTTGATGTGCCGTAAAAAGGCATGTCTGCAGATGCCAAGAGCTGTTGCCATGTTTAATATAAAAATAAATGTGGAGAGGAGAAAAAGAAAAAGGATGGAATTAACTATTACTACGGTTTAATAATGCTGTGTGTAGAGGTGCACAACAATCATGTACGTCACACAAGGCCATGTATTATCATGTTGAAGGCAATGGACCTTGTGTTTGCACCATAGATCTGTGATGCTGTCTTGGGCTGTTCATCACAGCTTGAAAGCGTGAGAGACCCAATGGCTTGCTTCTTCTTTGCAGGAAACTATACAGCACCATGAATTCAAATGCTGCATTAGATCACGAAATTTACAAATGAGCTTTGATTTATGCAACATGTCAATTCATTGCTGGGCATTGTTTCTAGGCTATAGGAAAGAGATATGCCATCCTATAATGCTGCCATTGATGCTCCAAAGGCACGCTTCCAAGCCATGATGGCAAGAAAGATAGGATCCTTTAAAAATACTTGCTCAACAGATGAAACCTGATGCTCCATTACCAAAAACAAGTGATATGATTGGCCATTCAACATGGCTCCATGATGTAAGTGAGAACAAAATTTCCATGGACACTTGTTTCTTTTTTATACTTTCTTTTTCTTACCTTTTTTTTTTTATACACATTTACTCAACAAGATGGCACATAGAGAAGGAATTACAACGACCCCAAGCGATTGGACCATGGTCAAAGCATCCACACTCATCAAGGACCAAGAAGTGATTACCATGTAAGTAGCAGTAGCAGTAGCAGGAGCAGCAGCAGCAGCAGCAGCAGGCTCCCACACACACACGCGCGCGTTGGACACACATCAACTGATAAGGACATTAGTGAGGGCTCTTTACCAGTCGAAGAAGCTTGCAATGTGCTAATCAACAACAACATATCGTCAGCACCTGTGTATGACGCACAAGTAAAGGAAGTGTCAGAGAGCTCCATTGTACATGCTCGCTCTTATGTGGGCATGTTTGACTATGGGGATGTTATCGCTTACATTCTGCTTGTGCTCCAAAACATGCCGCCTCCAGGCGACGAGGAGGAGGCACTGGACGGCAAAGCGAGAGAGAACTTGACCTTTGAGATCAAGGACATTGTGCGTCGTGCCTTGGAAGGAGAGGAAGTGCCCGTCAAATTAGCCAGCGGTAACAAAAGTCATGCCTTTTGCATGAATTTGGACAGCATTCACTCATAGCCTAAACGATACGCCTGTAGATCTATCGCAAAAGAACCCATTCTACTCCATCATGCCCGAAGCGACATTGCTATCAGCTGTTGAGGAGTTTGCGTATGGCACACACAGAGGTAGGGTGTAGTAGTACAACAGGCGGCTATATGTTTAACATTCGGGTATATGTAGTTTGTGTATTGAATCCTGATGGCAGCATCAAGGTAAGAGGACCGGCTCGAAACAGGATGTATAGTTGTGCTCAAGCTGTATCCATATAGGGCATCTTGTCTCAATCCACAGTTGCAAAATACATCTTTGACAACCAGCGACATTTCCCAGACATTGAGTCCATGATGAACAAGACTGTAAGTTTTGCTGTTACTGTGAGGGGGGGGGGCTGACATGACTAAACTGTGCTATAGTTGCGTCAATTGGGTCTTGGTGTATCTGATGTGATTGCAGTGAATGCAGATTCTCCTGTCCTTGATGCGCTTGCATTGATGAGTAAGTTTGCATGAATGAGAGATAAGAGAGACATGGACTGACAACACGCGAAAACCAGGCAAGCATGGTATTTCGTCTGTAGCTGTGTTGGGACACATGGGCGTGGTGCTTGGCAATATAAGTATGACAGATGTCAAGGTAATCTAAAACAACCACTGCCATAATGAGCATGTCTCAGTTATATTAACTAATAATATCTATCGTGTGTTTACCGACTTGTTTAGCATGTCATGAAGAGCTACAGACATCAGTTGCTATGGAAGACATGCTTCCAATTTGTCAGTTTGGTGCGCACGCAGCAAGGCATTGATGATGGACAGGTATGTGAGATGCCATCTTGAAGAAGCTGTTCTCGGAGCACGTACCGATGTGTATTATAGGACCGATTACCTGTGTTTGATGTCCGTTTGGATACCACCTTGGGATTCGCTGTAGCAAAATTGCTGGCCACTAAATCCCACCGTGTATGGGTCATTGACGAGAGAGAAAGAGCTATTGGCGTTGTATCCATCACAGATGTCATGCGCGCCTTTGCCTCGAGCGCAGGCGTAGAGATCAAGCCTCAGAGCAGACAGCAGGCCTAGTTTGATATTGGAAACAGAATAAAGAGGAGGAGGAGGAGGGGGTTGATTCGAAACCACAGCTTATTGTCAATACGAACCCAGCCTCTTGTAAAGTCTGATTCGATCAATTTTATTTCACCCACACTGTCTTTTTTTTTTTTCTTTTTCTCTTGTTGTTCTTGTTCTTGCTGTATATCCTCACACCCTTGTCCAATTCCAAGCAACACAAGGCTGTTTTTGTATACCCTCTTCTGTCGCCATAGAAACAAATTTTATATACGCAGTGTATAAAATACCCACACTTCAACAAACACTCTACATCATTGCAACATCCTATCCAATCTGTCGATATTCAAAAAGCACATGGAGGTTGGTGGTTTATTCTCCCTGAGAACCAAATCGTTGAGCGGCAGCAAGCGGATAAAGATTAGCAGAGCATGCGACGAATGTCGAAAGAGAAAGGTGAGCGCTTTGGCAGAGTGAGAGAAAAAATTTTATATATGGAAAGAGAGAGAAAACTGACGCTGTGGCCCAGGTCAAATGCGATGGAGTCCAGCCTTGCGGTCGATGCAGAAAATCCAATGCCGAGTGTGTGTTTGCGAAACTGCCACCCAAGCGAGGGCCGCCAAAGCAGTACATGGAGAATCTGGAGAACCGACTGCAACGCGTGGAAAGGGCTCTCAAGTCCATGGCCAGCCCAGCCAAAATTCTGTTGGACGAGACGCAGCCATCATCAGACCCACCTGCCTTGTCACTTTACGGTAAGAGAATCAAGCAACAATGAAAAGCATCTATTTATACCCCCTCGAAAAATGACAGATACCGTTTCCTACTCAGCGCCTTATACCTCTGACATGAACTTTGCCAACATGGATCGATTCACCATCAATGAAATAGGCCAAGCTGTCTATGTGAATGATCTGAAAGAACGCTCTGATCGTATACCCACGCTGCAACAGCAGCAGCAGCAGCAGCAGCAGCAGCAGCACTATCATCAACAGCAACAGCAACAGCAACAGCAACAGCAACAAGAGCATAGCAACGATACCCTCTCTGAAATTGCCTCGCTGTCAGATCAGTCAGTTACTGCAGCATCCGTCGAACTACCCTTGCCAGACCACCTCTCCTCTCGGGCGATCCTCAAGGAGCTGCAGCCACTGACCGACATCTACTTTGAGCACGTCCACAAATACGTGCCCATGATCCACAAGCCGTCGTTTCTCAAGCAGATGCACAGCACCACCCATTCGCCCTCGCGCCTGCTGGTCTACGCCATGTGTGCTGTTGCGTCCAGATGGTCTCCAGACAGCATCGCCAACGCAAACACCACGATACCCCCGGGATATACCTTTTACCAGAAAGCGCTTGAGCTGCTGGACGACTTTACCGACGTCCCTCGCATCGGCACCGTGCAAGCGCTGGTGCTGCTCGTCAAGTACCAAGAGTACTTTCAGCGTCCCGGCTACTTTTGCCGATCCTATACCTACCTGCGCATGGCCAGCCACATGTGCAGCGATCTCGGCCTCGACCAGCTGGAAGGAGACTCATATGACATTGAAGCCAAGCGTAGAACTTTCTGGGCTACCTTCATGTATGATCTTTTAATGAGTATTGAACAAGGACATGCTACTTATTTTGACGTGCATAAATGTACTACAGGGTTTCCTTTGGTGACAGGTGAGGAAGGCCCCGCATTGGAGGAGTTGATCACCAATCAAAACATCTTTATTCAGTTGGGAAAGGTGCTGTCTGACATCTACGCCATGGCTCGCAGAATCTACGCCAGACAGCGTGCTCAGGGCGACGCCAGATCCCAGACCCAGATCGTCGAGGAGCAAACACGCCTCTTTTCGCTGCACACGCACCTGGAGAACTTCCTGTACGAAGTGCCTCCCTCGCTGATCTACGCGCCCACCCAGGACCTCGACAGCTACCCCGCCGAGAAGCAGCCGCTGGGCGACCCCTTCATTGGATTCCTGCACATGACATACCACTTCAGCGTCATCCTGCTGCACCGAACCTACGCCACCCATCCGCCGCCCGAGACAGAGCACAAGTTTGTTGCGTATCCGCACCGAAAACTGTGCGCCATCTCAGCATCCAACATCACCGGCATTGCAGACGTCTTGCTCGAGTCGTATCCCAGACATGTGTTTAGCTACCCAACACGAGGCGTGCAGCACACGATCCACTGTCTAGCCATGGCCTGCACCATCCACAAGTACGAAATGGCGCATGCGGATGACGAATCCATGCGAGAATCTGCTCGTCTGCAGTACATGTTGTCGGTGGACATTATCCAAAAGCTGTCCAGTCAGTCTCCCTCTGCAGAGTTCGCCAAGTATTACAGCCATCAGTCAGCCACAGCTGAGAAACGCATGTCTGCTCCTGTACATTACCAACATCACCATCACCCGCCTCAGCCTCCACCTCCTCAGCAACCTCAGCAACAACTCAACATGTATATACAACCGGAAAAGTCCAAAGTGCGAAGAAACACACTGTCCTCGGTGCCCATTTCCATCAGTGAATCTGCTGCCCTGTATCAGTCCAGTGCGTCCATTACAGATCCCTCGCAATTGGCTTCCCTGATGGCTCAGCAAGAATATGCCAACTATCAACAACAGCAACATATGCCCATCTCGACCTGGAACCCACAATCGCAGCAACCATCATCTCAGCCATCGTCTCCTCGACAACCGCAGATACAGCTAACACCGTCGCCTCAACAAGGTCAATCGCCAATTTACTATGCAAATAATAAAAGCACCTTTGATACTCACATGTATCCTCCACCTCACAATCAAGCTGACATGATGCAACCTCCCAATTACCTTTCTGTAGTGCCACCACCAAATCACCATGGCGACATGGCCATGTCTCCTTCTCCTGCTGTCGATAGTAGCGGTAATGGTAGTCATGGTAGAATGCGTCGCCATACATTTTCAAATTCGCCACATCAGCAGCATTACCAGCAACAGCAGCAACCACAACCGCAACCACAACCACAACATCAGCATCCCCAAGGCACTTATTATTCTCCCAATGTTACAGAACCCATCATGGTGATGCAAAACAAGATAATGATGCCAAACGACAAACAGCCACCTTCTTACAATGTCATGGTATCACCCATCACCACTGGCATGGGCATGATGATGACTCCATCCAGCAGAGATGAAGATGCCATCATGATGGATCCCACGAATCCTGCTATGGCTGCTGCTGTTATGGGCACTGCTAGCTCAACAACACCTACGATGCATTCTCATCATCACCATCATCAATACGATCCTACATCGGGCATGAGTCAACTGTACTTGACAGACGATCAGCACCAACAGCAACAGATTTCTTGGGAAGGTTCAATTATTTCTGATTCTGGAAGCGTGCAGAGAAGTGAAGGTCATGTCATGAAGTGATACCATCATGTTGTAATAAAGCCACACACCCCTTTTTGTTCACCATTCATCAGTTGTAGTCATCAAATGGTGGGCCCAATCTTTTGTGATATTGTAAATTGAAACAATGGTCCATAGCATGAACGAGGTCCCCGTCAATCCTTTTTAGGACGTCTTCTTTGTACATACACCCCTTTTATGTAATCAGTGATTAAAGGGTTTACCAATGTATTTTCAAATCAAAATACGTGGACATCATGCTCTTGAAAGTCTTTGTCGTAGTTTGGCACATTTCATCATTATTCATTTCGAAAAATGGGTGAGCAAAGTGGAGGAAGGTCTAATTTGGCTTCGGAGCTCATTGGCGCCTGTCAATATATCGCTTCATTATTGTATCAAAAACTGGAACTGCATCAAATGACTTTATTACAATGAAGGCTCTTATGAACTTGAAGCAAGAACCAATCTAGTTACCAACTTGATGCAAAGTACATCAATGCCTAATCACAACAAAGGCGTCTGAAAATCGTATATAAACCTCAACAGAGGCTACAATGATGCGTATTCTACTACATTCAATAATTATTTCTATCTTTTTATCATGGCCAACATCAACCAACTTCCACTAGATGTTCTTCTCGAGATTGCTAGACAACTACCAGCTGAGGATCTCATTCCAATGTTAACCGTATCGGTATTAGCAAGACGTGCTGCAGCTTTGCAGCTAAATGTCACCACTCCTAATCGACCTGGTCCAACTATTTCCTGAGGCAGCCATCGCCATTCCAGCAGCAGTAATCAATCTTCGCAGACTCACCATGGAAACTCAAGGAACTGGTCCTCAATACGACTCAGAAAGCCATAGCAGAGCATCTCACTGTAGCTGTCGTCTGAACCCAAGAAACGTGCCCAATAACGAGAAGAGACCCTTGACATGTATACTCAAATGTCTGATTTCAAAATGCAGCAGCATGCAATCGAAACCTAAAGGGTGACACCGACAGAGAT
>JAXQGS010000602.1:0-16856 GCA_037040325.1 Mucor sp. M7501 | reverse complement strand
TGATTTTGAATGATGGGCGTTTTCACCTCGAAAATGAAGTTTTCTACTAAGGTGTTTCTATGCTCAAACGAACCGCAAAGAAGCATTGGAGCATATAAAAGTGTCTTGCGACCACTTTACTATAGTGTTTGTAGACGTTCCCCCCAAAAACGTGTTTTGCATTTTTCGGCAGTTACTCTTCAAAGACTAAAGGGATTGCTTTGAAACTAACACCATTGGATTCTTCGTTCAATTTTGCATGTAAGAGAGTAGAGAAATACCTGCTGTTCGAATATAAAAATGTTGTGTAATTGCCCCCGAAAGGGTTTCGGATGTCCAGATGAACGATCTGGAGGACCAGTTGCAGCAGCAGCTCTAAAATTCAATCCCAGCCAAGGCTATGATGGTGGTGTTTTGCCCTGACAAACACCTTTTATGAATGACAAACGACACTGTAGACATCTAATTGCTTTCGCTACGCTCAATCTCTACCAGCGTCACCCTGTAGATTTCAATTGCATACATTTTGAGGGTCTCCCCTCGTTATTGGGCGCATTTCATGGGTTCAGACGACCGCTTCGGTGAGGTGTTCTGCTATGGCTTTTTGAGCCGCATCGACATGGTGGATTGGCTATATTTGATATTAGTTTGTAAACAATGAAAAAGGTTCCTATACTTGCCCAATTTAAGTCTAATCAGATGTGCTACATATGCTTATTTGCGACTTTATTCAAGCCCTGAAAGCCTCCTTACATACACTTATCTACTGCCAACTGAGGGCTGAATCATTTTAACACTGCAGATCTGCCTTTTGACGATTGACTACTACTAAGGTTACAAGCAATGAAAACTGGAATAAAACAACAATTTTTATTGAGTAATGAAGAGAAAATGCAAAGAATGAAGGGTGTATACAAATTAGAGCATCTTTTTGCTGAATTTTTGCGAAATCTTTTGGACAAAATCCAGAGTTTGCAAGACTTCAATGGTGCCCCCAATAACTGTGGTGTCATGGTAGGGGATATTATACTTTTGGGCAATAGGTTTAACCATTGGCTTCACTTTGGACAAGTGGTGTCTGGGCATTTCAGGGAAAAGCTAATAGATAGTATATTAGTTGATACAGCCCAAACGGCAATGTATAACGCCAAGTACTTACATGGTGTTCAATTTGATAATTCAATCCACCCATGATCCAATCTCCAAATACAGTGCAGTTGACATCGCGGCCAGTGATGCATTGCAGCTCATAAAATTCGGTGTGGTTTGCTTCTTCAGGGCTGTAAACAGGCATGCCGTTGTGGTTCATAGCAAAGACTATGGCGAGCAAGTAGCCAGTGGTAATCTGACTGACAACAAAGAACATGGCGATGTTTCTGAGAGAGCCAATCCAAGCAACAGTGCAATAGGTGAAGAATATCCAATGGACAATCAAAAAGATGCGCTCGCACCAGGACAAGAGCTTTGACTTATTCAGCGTTTCGTTTTTGAAAGAATAGATGATGGACTGAATCGCCCAGGAGGTACGAGCAAAACCAAGAATAAAGAAGTAATAGCGCGTTTGGTAAGGCAAAATGTGTTCTGCAATGAATCTGTCAAATCCACTGGCATTGTCCTTCAATGATCCATAGAAATTAGCAGCAGCAAACTCATCCCACAACAAAATGGGAGCCGTGTCAATATCAGGATCTTCGCCAGAGACGTTGGTGCTCGCATGGTGAGTATTGTGCTTATTCTTCCACCTATCAACGGAGCAGTTAGTAAGCTATTAGTTGAAGTTGAATAGGGTTGGCCTTGCTGGGGTTGTTTTCAGGCAACCCAAAAACCCACAAAGTTTCAGATTGTAAAACAAGGAGAACAATAAGATCTTTAAATGTGCTTACCATGAGAGAGAGAAACCTTGAACCAGATTGCCAAAAGTAACCAAAAAGAGATTGTTGGCATTGGGATCCTTGATGACTTGATAATGAGCATAGTCATGAGCAAGCCAACCGCATTGCTGCCAAAAGAGACCCACCAAAAAGGCTGCAATAAAGACAGCCAGAGTGGAATCTCTACCCCAAGCCTTGAGGATAGCTAAACCCGCAATACAAACAAGCAGGGTGGTTGAAACCTTGTAGATGTAAAAACCAGTGCTAGCGTCAAAATAGCCTTGTTTTTCTAAATTATCCCGGAGATCACGGATTTCTTGAGCAAAAGCAGCAGAGTTCAATGCCTTCTTATCGGCTGAATCAATAGGCATCTTGGGCTCACAATCGCCAACGTAGCAGCTAGCCAACAACTCATAAGCAGAAGGAGGATGCATCTCATGAAAGACATCTGTACCAGACGAGAAGGTGTTACACACAGTGCATGCAAAGCGAGCAATTGATTAAATTAGGTTATTCTATTTACCTGTAGCATCTCTGCCTTCTTGCGTCAAAAGCACCCGCTCACCGCCAGGGTGGTCAAATACAAAATCTGTGATATCGTACACCTTGTTCTCGACGACAATTAGTTTTCTGGCTTCAGGTTTTTTGTCCAGAACATCTTGATGGATATCAGCCAATTCAGCTCGAGTATAGAAATGGGGTACTGCTTAAATGTTAGCCACATGTCAACATGATTGACATGTTGTGCCTTACCTGTTGCTCCTACGTCGCTGCTCATCTTGAATAAATAGGGTTAGAGTTAAGAATAAATACGAGGTTAAAGAAAGAGGAAGAGAGAGAGAGAGAAAGCAAGGGGATCATCTATCTTTCACTCTCTTTTTATGAGACCATAAAATTTAAATGTTAAAATATAATTGGCGTTTGGATCCAAGTTTTAATATGAGATCTCGGGTTGATTCTTGCTGTAACCTTGGTCTACATGTCAAAATCAGAAAAGAAACTCCTATTTGCAATCATGGGTTTATCCAAGAAGCTAATTGTGAGCATGCAATGGCTAATTATTCATGAGTATCCGTCAGGAAATGTCCGCAAGCATCAGCAAGATCACTATTGAATAGATGGGCAGCAGATGCTTCTCAACCTCTTTTAGCAGATTTGACAGACTTGTTCTATCTAGAATTTCACGCTTCTTTGGATTAAATTTCTTTTTTTTTATTTACTTGATTTAAAGAGATGGGAAAAAAAAGAAGGCAAAAATAGAGGAAGGGGAATAAGAATTAAGAAAAAAGAAGACAATATATTATTTAACAACATCCTCCACCGCCTTGTTTAGCTTGTTCGTCAGGTGTTTGAGAAACAAGGATAGTTTGGCCGCTTGTAGGCTTGATTGTGTTATTGGAAGATTCCAAGGCCTTGTTGGATACGATACGATAGATTTCTATTTCAACACATGTTAGAAAAAAGGGGGGAGCGACAGGCCCTGAATTTTTGTGTCCTTACCTGTCAAAATTTGTTGGAAGGATTGATCAACATTTGTTGCATCCAAAGCGGAAGTTTCGATAAATGAAAGTCCATTATCAGCTATTTTGTTGATTATTTTAGTAAATACCGAAACACACACACATACACGCACAACAAACATACATGCAAATTGCTTGGCTTCTTCTGTGGGCACAGCTCTCAAATGTCTTAAATCACTCTTGTTACCAACAAGCATAATGACAATGTTGGAGTCGGCATGATCACGTAATTCCTTCAACCAACGATCAACACTTTCATAGGTGGAGTGCTTGGAGATGTCATACACCAACAATGCACCAACTGCACCACGATAGTAACTATAGTAATAAAAAAAACATGATCGTGAGCTCTTTGTTTACCAACCTTCTACATCAACACTACTTACGCACTAGTGATGGCACGGTATCTCTCTTGACCAGCTGAAAGTCTCCTTGTTAATAGACAAGAAATTGCACACGCTCCACACAAATAACCAACCTGTATCCCAGATTTGAGCCTTGATGACCTTATTATCAACCTGAATACTTCTGGTAGCAAACTCTACACCGATAGTACTCTTTGACTCCAAGTTGAACTCGTTGCGAGTGAAACGACTCAAAAGATTGGTTTTACCAACACCTAATAGCAGACATCTATAAACATCTCATCCTTTCTGCGTTGAATCCCACTACCCACCTGAATCACCAATAAGGACAACTAACCAAAAATGCGCAAAATGTTAGATTTTTGTCGAATAAAGAGCTGATAAAATGTAGGCGGCTGCTATTTACCCTTGAAAAGATAATCATATTCTTCGTCTCTGCTCATTTTTTTGATATTCTATTGCAACTGAAAACAAGATGAAGAAAAGGGAGAAGACGCAATATAATTTAGAGCGGGTTTTTGTGTGAAAAAAAAACTGTGCTCGCTCACACTCACTGACTTGCCCTAGATACACATCTTGATGCCATAGGATGACCCAACCGAAACTGAAAAAATCTTCGGAGAGCCTGTTGTGTAAACCTTAATCACCACAATACGTGTCTGCTCCAACAATGTGATACAACAAAAAAGACTATCATGCTACCAGTTGACCATGAAAGCACCTTGGTACATGCATGTCGGGTCTCTTGTTGCTCTCCATCGCCACCATGACCCAAGACATCTTGCAAATTAAATCTTCCCATTCTTAGACACTCTCAAGGCGATTTTAATAAAAAATCGAAATTGATTTTGTATCACTCTAAACTCTCTTTTGTGATCCATCTGCTCCGTTTTCGTGCGCGCTGAACGGAGGAAGCCACATGACATGTTGCAACCTGATGTTGGTTGGTTTATCTGAAATGCAGGCAATCATCTTGTATCATGTAAAAAGAGAGGGCAACGTATAAAATGTCGATACTCACGCATATGACAAAAATCAAGATTAGATTTGTATCTATTGGCTTGCCTCCTCCAAATGTGATGAATGATTCAAGCAAATACTGTAATGCGCATTTGGTGGTGTTGATAGAGAGATGTGAATAAGTAGCATCACGCTGATTCAAATGCAAGGCAATGAGATAGACGGTGTGCATGCATATTATAATCGGCTCGATGCAAATCAACATTTGAACATTACATCTAACTGCTAGCAAAACTTTGTAGTTTGCCGTCTTGAGTTTATCATAAAAATGTAAAGCTGTACAGAAGTTTGCATTTCCTATCCATTTGGCTGGGAAATTGAAGCACTATGACTAGCTATCTGCTCTACCAGACGTTATCTACAAATGTAATCTCATCTTGTTGTCCCCTCTTTACATGATAAAGTAGTTTCCAAAACCGTATTTCTTAGTGAAGCGCACATTGGTTCCGCAAATCGTCAATCATTGCCCAACATGGCGTTTGCTACATGGCACTCTATTTGATGGAACAAAGCACAGAGCAACACTCAAGTAGCAGCATTCAAAAGTTTAGCGTCTCGGATTTGACATTCTGGAGTTGACCCGAGAACAGTCAATGCCAGCTCACTTTGAGCCATGACACAAAGGTGGTAGGGTCATTTGATCTGATCTGTAGTCTTGGTACCTCAACTCGTTTTCTTATTTGGGTAGAAAAGGCTGGCTTTGGTAAGCAAGCACACCTGCTATTTTTTTGTCAAAGGCACACAACTATTCTTGTCTCTCTTTCTCTTGGCACTTTATTTCTTTTTGGTCTTCTTTTTCCTCTCGTCATTCTCAATAATTCACTATGGTATTAAGCACAATCAAATGTGTCGTCGTTGGAGACGGCGCTGTTGGTAAGGTATGTCATCTCTTTTGTATCAAAGCTAGTGTTGTTTGAGAAGAATGGATGGGTTGGGTGTGATATATGCATTGAAAGCGAGTAGATGCTCTATCAAGGAGAAGCATATATATACTGTACATCAACTTTTGGTTGGCATTGGCGTAGGAGTAGGTCACTCATACTAATTATCCCTTTCATTCCTCTCCATGAATCTATAGACTTGTCTCTTGATCTCGTATACTACCAACAAATTTCCTTCTGAATACGTACCCACAGTAAGTGGAGTGATTAATTGATACATCTTTGATTTGCTAATTCCAAGTATAGGTGTTTGATAACTATGCAGTGACAGTAATGATTGGTAAGAATCTGCACCATGTCTATCGGCTGATATCATCGTATTCATGTTGATTTGAAATCAGGAGACGAACCCTTCACATTGGGGTTATTCGATACAGCAGGACAAGAAGATTACGACCGCCTTCGTCCACTTTCGTACCCACAAACCGACGTCTTTCTTGTTTGTTTCTCGGTCACCTCACCTGCATCATTCGAGAATGTAAAGGAAAAGTGGTTTCCAGAAGTCCACCATCATTGCCCTGGAGTGCCTTGTTTGATAGTGGGAACACAAATCGATTTAAGAGATGATCCAGCTGTGATTGAGAAACTAGCCAAACAAAGACAAAGGCCAATTGATTTTGATGTGGGAGAGAGATTGGCTAAACAGCTTGGTGCTGTCAAATACGTAGAGTGTTCTGCATTGACTCAGAAGGGCTTGAAAAATGTGTTTGATGAAGCCATCGTGGCTGCATTAGAGCCTCCTCAAGTGAATAAAGAAAGGAAACAACCATCATCATGCCGTATTTTATGATAAACTTGATACCAGAATAAATCCATTCTTTATGTAATAATAGGTTAATTTCATGTTGTTACAAAGTATATAAATGTGGCCTTGGAGATGCTTATAAAAAGTATTGACTGCCAGGACCTTGTCCAGCGCCCCCATTGCTGTTGATGTCTCCCTGAACATCGTTCTCTAAGAATATCGTATAATCTGTGGATACAATCGGCCTGTCTTCGTCTGGTATCTTTAGAATGGCAGCCTTGTTACCGCAACGATAACAGTAATTTGGTGCCGACCATAATGTCACCAGGTTTCCTTCCTCAAACGGATAGTTGTATCCTTCGTCTACCAACTGATGGCTTCTAACAATCAAATCTATACCATTGTTATGACAAAACTGCTCAAACAACGATTAGTAGCCAGCTATAAGCCCATACACTGCCATCCTCTTACTGCTGTTGTAGGTAACGGTCCAAATAGATAGCCTCCACCCCGAGGACTGATTGCCCATGCGTCTACTTGAGTCTCAGGATCAGACCATAGCAGATCTACAACTCGCCGCTTTAGTCTGCATCCTCGTCTCCATTACTCATGTCGGATCTTACCACAATGCCCTCCACTCTGCGGTAGCTCTTGCATACGAAACAATGTGCTATGAGATCATGTCAGTAGCTCGTTTTGCTCGGTTATCTGCCATGTTTACCGAATCGAATCAACAGAAGGCAGCTCGGGTGATAGGCCACCATGCACACAGAATACAGATCCATCAATAACCTAATGCCATGAACTTAGTCTTCGCACTCGAGCCATTGTCTCTGTTTTTTTTCCACACAACTTACAGCTGCCAAAGGTAAATAGTCAAAGACAGTGCAACACCACTCCCAGACTCTCGAATTCTGATATTTTGCCAAACACTCATCTATGCAACACCAACAGATGAGCCACTTGTTTCAACATCAAACAAACTGGTGCCTGTATACTTGCCGTAGAAACCATACACTCGAGTAACATTACGGCTTTCATGATTTCCTCTTGTAAGTGTAATACGATCGGGATATCTAATTTTTACTCAGTTAGGATGAACAATCATGCAAACTGACCGGTTGTAAGGGCATATACTCTACTTGAGTTTGTACAGCAACAGCAACGTCAATGTCTCTAGCGAGTATCTTCCTCGATCCACAAAGTCGCCCTGCGTCAAGAGGCAATCGTCAGTGATGCATTGCACACGGATGTACTGTACGTAGGAGCGTTTTGTTACCATGAATATGTACGATGTGTTTGGAAGATCGCCTCCCACTTGGAAAATCTTGACGAGATCATAAAACTGCCCATGAATATCACCACAGAGTGTCACTGGTGCGTTTACAGGCACAACTGTAGACTCTTCAGCTAGTATCTCCTTTAGCTAGTCGGTTATACAAAGCAGAAGCATGTTAAAATAGGGATTTTTTAAGGAATTGTGTGGCTCTACCTTGTAGCATAGCTGTCGCATATCATTTTCAGGCAGATATTTGCACTCTTTTATCGATTCAATACAGGCGTCGACGTTCATATCCAAAGAAAAATTTCAAATTTAGTGCGAAATGAGAGTGAAAATTAAAAAAAAAAGGTGCAGCCGGCTAGTGTTAAAGTTTATGGTGGTGGTTGTGTTTTTTGGTGGTGTGTTGTAGTTTGAACCTCTCCCAATAGAAAAACAAGGGAACAAATGTAGGCTGACTTTGCCTTATTCGGGATTGCCTCGTCTTCTAATTATCGTCTCATCTTTATTTTTACACATACAAACCATCTTGAACACAACTCATGAGCAGCGAAATCAACTGTATTGCATTGATTGGAAAGCAAGTACGTATATTGCACTTTGTTCGACGCGCTATGCGGGCTGCTTTAACAGCCATCTGTGCAATAGAACAATCCTCTATTCATCAAGAACTTCAGCACCTCCCATCCTGATTTAAAATACCATTACATTGCACATACATCGATAGATGTTATTGAAGAGCGAGGTACAACTGCGCCATGTCCATCTTATCCCTTCACAGCCTACTCACCCCAAGCACGATAGTATCGAACGGACCCAAGAATCTCGACCTGTACCTTGGGCTACTGTACGCCATGGAAGATTTAGCAGTGTAAGCATCCGCTGAAGGACGACGATCGACATTATTAGTAAATTATATCATTAGATACGGATACATCACCAATACGCGGGTCAAATTAGTTGTGGTGGTATCAGTGACTGATGGCATCATTCGAGATGCTGATATGAAAGCGGTAAATTTTAATTGCAATTTAGTAGCTAATTTCGACATTAAGACTTTGTATCCAATAGCTCTTCCGCAAGATACACGCAGCCTATGTTTCCAATGTCTGCAACCCATTCTACAATGTAGATTCGCAAAAATCCATCAGTAGCAAAGCATTCTCCCAGGCCATTGAAACGATTGGCATCAATGCAAGAACAACACTCGAGATCTAACAGCTTTGAGTAGTGTACAAAATAAAATACAATGTCTCTTTTTCTCTTTTATTTGATGTGTTATAATTTATTCCTGTTGCTTGACCACCTTCTCGGCCTCTACCTTCTCCTTGCCACCGAACCTATAGTAAAAACAAGAGAAGAGAGGGGATGAGTAAATAAAACCCCGGCTGCTCTGCCCCACACTAGATGATAGGACAACCCAACAAAATCTCACACTACTTACTTGTTGTATTGAAGGAAACGGTAACCTTGTGTTAATTGAGCAACTTCGTTTGTAGCATGACAAGCAAACAATAGATAGTTGACGGGCTTAACGGCCAAGGCAAAACGCATAAAGAGACCGGAATAGATACATAAAGCTGCAATGCCAAATGTTTCTCAATACACTTGTGTATATATGCAAAATATCAAACCCACAACTTACCCAAAGTCATGTTTCCAGAAATCAAACTGGGATCCTTTTGGGTGTCTGCAATGGCAGCAATAGGAATACCCCAATTAACAACGGGCCCCCAGAAATGCTGTATATAGACGACATGTTAAGATTCTAATAAACACGTAAACAATTCTGAAATACATACGGTACTATCAAACGAAAAAAGAAAAGAGTGAGTTTCCCAACATGATCTGATGTGGAGTTCTGCCAAATGTTTACCTCATCAAATAGTTTCTGAATTCTTTGGAAGCGAGCTTTTGAACGAATTTGTTGGCAACAGGACCAGATGCTTGTGACATTTTAGATGATTTAATGGGAAAAAGTGGATAAAGAAAGGGAGGAAATCAAACTTGCAATTTAAGAGTTTGTAAAATTTTCTATTCACTGCCTGTATTTTATTCGCTTAAACTCTGATGACTCGTTTTGATACACACCACTGCTGGATAAACAGTTTTGGCCTGAATAGATTTCCTCCAGATTCGTTTTAGCACTCCGTGTAGGCAGCCCTGTTGCGAGGGCACCAATGATGGCCACCTGTCAATGGGTTGAGGCATAATGAGATGTTGGAAAGTGAAACACACCAGCAACACATCATTGGCTCATCATTGCATGAACCAACATCTTGATTTTATTGGCATCTATAGATGGTGTGGTAAATGCCATTTCCACTGACTGTACCTTTTAATAAGCCTACTCTGAAAAGAACTCTTGTGCCACTGCCCGTGTAAATGTATCAAATGCATCGAGTCGCTAGCTGTGTCAGATGCAAGCTATGAAATGGCAAACGCTATCATAAAGCATATCGCCCCTATTCTGGCACGCTAAAACGGTTTCTAACACAAGAAAACGCAGCTCAAATGCGTCTGATTTTGGCTATGATTTGCTTCCTTTTGAAAAGTGAAAAGTAATCCAGGTATACTGTAGACCTGAACTTCAATGGTCTCTATGGATGAAGGTGTCGAGCATCTTATTGAACACAGAGTAACTGCTTTATTTATAAAGAACGCTTTGATCCTGGATCTCCATTCCCCCACACCCAACGAATACGGCCACTATTGCCATAGATGGGCTCGTATTGGTGATTCAATATCAATTCAACTATAATCCAGCAATTCGCAATAAAGAACAAGACGCCTGCAATCCATAATTGCAAAAAGGTATTTTGACCGAGAAACTCCAGCTGATATGCAAAATTCAACCAAAGGCCCTACGTATATACTGCTGTTAAGTGGCGTCTCTTTTCTCGTCTTGCATCACTACATACCTGTCCTGCCACCCAAGCAAGCAATAGCAGAATTCCCTTCCATCTAAACTTGATCTTTGAGGAGGGCAAGATCAGCGGAAACAAACAAATGTACCACATAAAGTACTAACAATCGCGCAATGTCAAGTCTCTGCCATCAAAACCCCCCTATAAGCACTTACCTGGGATGTAATAACCTTGTTGAATGTGACAAAGATGAATGTTTGCATAAAGGCTGCAAAGAACAAATCTTTTCCAAATGCGATGCCAATGACAGTTACCAGCGCTAATTGAGGCACGAATGCCACTAACCCCATCCATGGACTTGTGTTGTCGATACCGAGATACATTTGATAAAACCAAATACTGAAATTATGGCGATGATCCTCTCTTGTTACATGGTACAAATAAGTGTGTTGCATAAACTCATCTCCATATCTACATATAATGCTGTTAGAAGAAAGCTCCCATTATGCACCCCCACTTAACTTACTGCTGATACATGGAAGCTGTCAGTGCAAAAAACACAAAGGCGCTGATGAACCCAAACAGAATACGCACAGGCGACAAAAACACAATGGCGCCTCTCATTGTTTTGGTTGCAATGCTGTCCTTCTCTGCCAATTGCTGATCTAATTCGTGTATGATTCGAAATCTGACATGTTGCACCTTGACCAAGAAACTGGATTGCTGAAAGGGGTTTCCGTAATGATCGTCCAGAAGCATTAATAAGGGTATAGCGTAGATAACAGGATATATCTTAAAGTGCACTGATAGCCCAAACACAAGACAAGCTGAATAAAAGTATCTTCTCGTCAGCACCAAGTAGAATGTGCCCAACACCATGACACCCAGCAGCGATTCTGCGTTTCCGCGTGTAGAGATGTTTGCCACCATGGGATTCAATAGCCAGAGAGCATCAAACTTCAATGCGCTCTTGGAAGGCATACCGCGCAACACCAAGATACGATGAATCAGGTATCCACACAACAAATCTGCGCTTGCGAACAGACATTTGCCGAATGATCGAAACCAAAAGATGTTGGGTGTCAATAGCATGGCGAGTAGAGGTGTATAGCGATAGGTTTCTCGTAAATAGGGGGATTTTCCTTCTGTGATGTAGCGTGCGGCGTCTGTGAAGACCACATAGTCGATGTCTGTGTACTTGACTGTAAAGTAAGCGTCTTGATACTCTCCATATAACAATAACACAACTCGAAGTGCGAATGCTGCTATACAAAGCTTGTTAAATGTCAACCGTGAAAAGAGTGCGTTCATTCTATAATTGCATCGCTTGCTTTTCTTGCGTATCGACTTTTTTCAGGCTTGAATAATTGTAAAGAAGAAAGTAACTCGAAAAAGCGGCCCGTTGATTTTCTGTGGTTTTATGAAAATCAATCGCACTTGGAATATCCTTGATGTTACATAATGGAGAACCCCCCCCCCACGGCAGTGCTGAAGCGCCTGTAGCTACAGATAGACCTTGCTTTATGCTGCATACACTTGCAAGCCGTTAAAGATTCATGACCAACGCTAATACAAGCTGTGCAGTCAAAAGGCGATGCTTTATGAATGGTAAAATCAGCTTTCATGAGCATCCACATCAATATGACGAGATGACAAGCAAATGCTCATGTCGCTACGTCAATTTGCAACATCCCTCAGCACAATGCGTTCGTTTCCACCATGAATTCCAACCCCAATGATGCACACAAATGACATGTTGAATACAATGCTGATCAACCCACGTGCTAGAGTAGCAACAACCTCTTTAAACTTGGAAGGGGTTATTTGTTGGAGCAAGCGTTTCTGAGTGCTAAATGGGGGGGGGGGTTTCCTTTCTTTCTCTTTTTCCTCTTTTCTTTTTCTCTTTCTCTCATCTCTTTTGCTAAACCATCGTTTTACCAGTAATTTATAGCGTAAATTACTTGTATCCTCTCAACCCTTGTTTACTATCCAACCCACCTGATTCTTCACAATTTTCAACCTCGCCCGTGCCTCGCTGCCCACGCTGTTTCAATCACAAGCGAATCTACAGCCTAGTCGTATTGATCTATTAAAGATCACACAGGTTAGACTGATGACAGTGATTAAAGATGTTGGAATGCGTTGTTAAACACCACTGAAATACACAAAGGTAAAAGATGTTCAACTTGATAGAGGTCAAGAAACTGTTGTGGGTACTCTACACCTGACTGTTCATCACCTGATATTCAGCTACAATGAAGAAGAGCTTTGGGTAAGATGCGAAATTCAGATTCGGTGCTGATTGACTCATAGTGTTTGATAGATACCCTACCCCATCATACACACTGTCGAGAGACAGCCGCCCTCGCTTCAATCAGGGCGCCATCCTTTGTATATCAAATGTCGAGATTTCATGATTATCACTCTCTCTCTTTTGAAGGATGGCGAAGCTCAAGATGTTTTTGACAGTATCCAGAAATTGGCATGTGTTAGTAAGTTGGGCAAACAAGCAGTAGCTGTCTGGTGTGATGTAATTAAGAGCAAAATGGGGGTATAGCCTCTATAGAGCAGCTTTATGCGTATGCATATCAACCACGGACGCCATTTACTGCCGACAATGGCTGGAATATATACGATCCCCTCAAAGAATACGAGCGCATGGGCGTGGATGTCAGCACGGATACATGGCGCTTCACACTCGTGAATAGAGACTACAAGGTAAGTAAAGAGGTGTGTTATGTTTTGGGGGGGGGGACACTGGTTATTCATGCTCCGTGTAGTATTCGCCTACATACCCTCGTACCTTGGTAGTACCATCCAAAATTAGTGACAATACGCTGAATTATGCAGCAAAATATCGTAGTAAAGCCAGAATTCCTGCGCTGTCTTATATGCACTGGCATAACTCGGTAAGACGAAATACGTGGGTCTTGGTCATTAGAAGGGCTAACTCGTTGGTAGGCAACCATAACAAGAAGCAGCCAGCCTCTGGTTGGTTTCAAGCAAGCGAGATCGATTCAAGACGAAAAACTGATAGAGGCGGTATTCTCATCCAACGTGCCCACAGGACCCAATGGAGAAACAGTGTATGGATCGACAGCAGCCAACTTGATTGTCGATGCGCGACCCATGGCGAACGCAGTCGGCAATGTAGCAAGAGGTGCTGGAACTGAAAACATGGATCACTATCGCAACTGCAAAAAGATTTATGTGGCTATCGACAATATACATGTTATGAGAGACAGTCTAGCCAAGCTCAGTGAAGCAATGCAAGGAATGGAGTCAGCTGGTGGGCAAGTGAACAGAGGTGCTCTGCAGAGATCTGGGTGGCTAAAGCACATTGCCATGGTTGTGGAAGGCACAATGACCATCGTTAAAAGCGTGCATGTCTACAATTCGCATGTGCTGGTGCACTGCTCAGATGGCTGGGATCGAACATCGCAGTTGGTGTCATTGAGTGAGCTTTGCTTGGACCCGTATTATCGCACATTTGAAGGCATCCAGGTTCTCATCGAGAAGGATTGGGTATCGTTTGGACACAAGTTTGAGGATCGATGTGGACACTTGAGCAACGAAAAGTACTTTGTCAACCTCGCCAACACGGGCGGAAATGCGGCCACCAACACAATCAAAGACATGCAGAACAAATTCTACAAGTCAAACTACTACCAAAGAGAAACCAGCCCAGTATTCCACCAGTTCCTGGATTGCGTGTATCAACTGATCTGTCTACACCCCACTCGGTTCGAGTTCAATGAGCAGATGCTGATTGATCTACACTACCATGTCTACTCGTGTCAATTTGGTACCTTTTTGTTCAACAGTGAAGCGGAAAGAACCCACCATCAACCTCAGGAAAAGACTTATAGTATTTGGGATTACTTTAATTCTGACAAGGCCAAGTTTACCAACCCACTGTATGATCCAATGAAAGATAAAGACTTGGTGGATGACGGTGGTGTGTTGATGCCCGATGCTACCAAAGTCAAGTACTGGGCTACACTGTTTAAGCGAGATGACGACGAAGTTAATGGTGCAATCACATATGGTACTTCACCCTCCACACCTGAAAGCAGTAGTATCATTACAGAGTCACCAGCAAATTAAGCAAAAGCACACTCCTCCACTCACGCACAACCTCCAGTCTCATATTTATAAAATATACATATATATATGCGTTTGCCTACACACATATCTCTCCAAACTCGCAACACATCATTTCTCTTTACCTTAACGCACATCCCTTCTTTTTATCGTCGCATTAAAGAACTCCAAGTATCACAAAACTAGGTTTTTTTTAGTTTTTCCAATGTCGTCAGTTTTACTTATGAGGTCATGTTGAGCACTAAGCTTTAAGCATTTTGTTTGATAATAACGCCAAGAATAGGTAATTTATAGCTTTTTCAAATACCTCATCTGTGTCCATGTGCGACCATGTCTATCATGTATAAATTGGCACTTTTTTTTTTTCCCTTGTCCACATAGTTTAACCTTTTCATTGTTCTGCAATCCCACTTTTTAAAATGAGTCAACCTATTACTGAAATCCCTATGGCTACTGTTGCTAACCATCCCTCTGCTGCTGCTACCTATCCTACTCTGAATCAAATGTCTACTGACGGTGCCCTTCAAGTCCCAGATCAGACTGCTGGTCAATGTGAACATCATCGTCAAGGTTTGTTGTCAACATTGTGTTGCAAGTTTTGAAATACTCATATCTTATGCAGAAGACGCTGGTTCTTCTTCCTCTTTCTTGTTGAGACTGAGAGGAGGCGGTGGCTGTATAACTGATTGTCTCGCTGCAATCGGCTGCTGTTGCGTTTGTGAAGAGTGCTGTTGCTAACTGTTTGCCAACTAGCATTTCTTGTAGTAAATAAGCTTTTCACAGCTAGATTCTATTAAAATAGTGTCTACCCTTTCTTACAGCTAACGCTGTGCTATACATACTCCCTCTACCTACTTTTACATATATATTCTCTACTTTTAATACTCGAGTGACCAAATAAACATTTAGTCAGATAAAAACCGACTGTAATTTGCTGTTACACTAAGAAGTGCTTGGTCCTAAAATAGATAAATTATCTATTCTAGTTTACGAAAAGCTCTGCCTCCGCTTATTCGGAAATCAAGGTACCAATATTTGTGTATTGCCTTGAAATTGAACACCTGCACCATATGGAATGAACACATAATTACATAGAGAGCACAGCTGAAAAAGCAGCTAATAATAACCTTTTTTTTAAGGCATCACATTGCTAGTGCCATTCTTCTCGAAATTTCTTTTCTAGCTTGAAATGCTCAAAGCGAGATCTTTTTGCATGTAACTAGAAGAATTGGACGACGTCTATGTACTAAGTTGAGACAAGTTAGTGCAGTCCATGCCGTCATTTCACATAATTATTGATGCGCATATCAATAAGATCATAAGTGTGCCTGAAAAACAGATTAGGCAAGTACGTAATACATTGTTTTAATTGTGGATTCAAATACCAATATGTGAAAGGGAGCTTTTGAATGATGAAGAGTCTCTTTTAATTTTTAAAACATTCATATTTTCTTTCTTGCAAGGTTTTTACCATGCTTTTATATCTACGGTTTGTAAGAGTATATATAAAAACTTTAGGAGGATTCAAGAGATTTTGATAACGTCTAATGTAATATATGAGAATAAAGTAGATATAAAAGCTAATGAGCTTTAAAGAAGATACGCATTGATCTTTGGGCAAGATATAAGATGATGTTATTCAATTAATTCCTGGGGTCTTTTATTTGTAAACTATATGTTTCTATTCTAATCTATGTGCCTATTATAACTTCCTGGATGATTATGGACTGAGTTGAGTCTGGATGATGTTTCCATATTGCCATCCGTTAGTAAACGGGAGATTGATTACTTAATCTACTAGGAGAGTGCTTTTAGGATTTAACATATACAGTTTTGTTAGATAAGCCGTATTCGAATATAGAAAATCCTGCAGCGTAGTTCGGGGCCGCCATCTTGATATGAAGCACTCTTGAATCACTTTGAGTTACGGAATTGGAATGTAGTCTATTGATGATTAACAGTTACATAAAAAAACGTTAGAGTATAATTGTAAAAATGAATGTTACGGCTTGTAACAATAATCGAGGAAGACACAAGAGCACAAAACCATGAACAATGTCTACATACACGTCAGTTAAAAAAGATGCAAAAAAGAAATGCTGGTAGCAGGAATCGAACCTGCGTCGACACGGCCACAACGTGATGTACTGCCACTATACTATACC
>JAXQGS010000601.1:0-18056 GCA_037040325.1 Mucor sp. M7501 | reverse complement strand
TGTATGTGTGTGTGTATGTGTGTGTGTATGTGTGTGTGTGTGTGTGTGTGTGTGTGTGTGTGTGTGTGTGTGTGTGTGTGTGTGCCATCAAGATGAATCAAAAGGATACACAATGATTCTCCCGAGTACATTGTGTTGTAAATCAATCGTGGATAGACCATACAGTCAATCCAAAACACTGCGCTTATTTGTCCAATTGATTTCCCTGAATGTGTACCTTAAAGCAACAAGATTGAATTAACACCAGCGTTTACTATTTAAGAAGGAAAGGCTTTGCAATAGGTATCCCACTTTAGCTTATCCTCCAAATGACACAATGCACATCAATCGGTTCAGATTAATGTATCAATTCGATACTTGGAGGTGAATCTCAATGCTGAATTGTGAGTCTTGGTATGGAGCAAGCATAGCTTGACCATTTGCCATGTCAAACTTAATCCCAGCTTGGGCTGCTGGTGGTATCTTCTGCTGCCAGAGAATCCTTCTTATGAATGTAATCAATGTTTATAAAGCAAATTCTAATGCGAAATGCAATCTCGTCAACCTATACATTATTTGAGAGATGACAGATTGTAGATCCACATCTTGCTATCATGTATTATACTTGCTGCTAACAATATTTAACATGCTTTCAATAAAGACCTGATTTGCACGCCCTAATCTAACTGTTATATAAATAATATACAAGACAACAATGCTATGCATGAATCATCAAAACGCATTTATGTCATACTGAAACAAGAATGCAAATGGCCATTGTGGTCAATGTTGATTTGAATCAGTTTATTGCAGTGTAAAACTCTATTCATTTTCTCAACTCTATCCCTTTTTTCATTCTTTTATCTTCACTACACTACACTTACATACATGGAACGCTTTCCAAACGAAATCTTGCTCAACATCTTTCAGCATCTGTCCATCTACAGCCAGCATCAGTGCCTGCAAGTGTGCAGATCGTGGAACGCAGTAGCTCGTGCCTTTACAACAGACACTACACAAAAGATAGAGCTCAATGGCTACGAAGATATCAGGCGTTTCGCAAAAGTATTTGCTGCAAATCCTGCTCAAGGTTTGACCATTCGTCAAATACACTTTACTACGCAATTTCCTGGCAGTGGTGATCAAATCACTAAAGGCGAGTTCATCCAACTCATGAATAAATGTCCTCGTCTTGCAGAAATTTCGTTGACTTATTGGGATCATATCAACTGCTTTGAATACCTATGCGAACATGATGTCAAATTGCCTCAGTTGGAGGTTATTCACTTGGAATTTCACGCACTCTAGCGCAGGCGCGACCATAACTATATGAATCTCTTGTACAAATATCGTGCTTCAATCAATCAGATGTGCATCTGTGTTACTGACTTTGACATCAGCCATCTTGGTCTGAATAACATTACAGACTACTTGCACCAGTTTCCCTGCCTCAAGTATTTGTCACTCGAAACATCCCGCCATACTGAATTTGATGCTATTATCCAAGCGTGCCCACAGTTGCAAGTGTTGCGGCTCAGAATGCTTGGCCGTGCCTGTTTCAAGGTGATGGCTAATGAACGAAGAAACTCTAGTATGCCAGCTCTGAATCCAGCCTCCCAACTTGAAACTCTCAAGATCAGCGGTGCCCTCATTTCTCAACAATTATATCAATATCTGAAGCATTGCTGTACATTCCTATCTCATTTGGTAATTACGTTGACCTCTGCTGCAAATTCAAATCGAGTCATTTGTGCATTTGACGCTTTTGAAGGAGCCGAAGCTTTGAAAATCAACAACATCTCATTTAAAAACTATTTCCCTGAATCAAATACATTACTGCTGAACTTACGTCGCTGGTTTCCTTACCTCAATCAAGTGGACATTGGCTTGGCATCTGCTCGACACAACCATCATAACTGGTCTCTGGATTTTGATCAGTTAAATCTATTGTACGTCTCTATCGATCTCAGCCGTTTCCTTAAATACAGAATATCGTGGCCGACAAGAATTACGTTGAAGCTGATTACAGACAAGGCAAACATTTGGTATGAGAGGGAGAATGAAATTGGAGAACAAGCAAGCAAACAATTTAAACTCAAAGACAATGTACAATACACAAATGATATATCAAGTTGGAGAGGAATACGAGATAAAAATACAATAATGATCAGCGTCAAGGCAGTTAATATTCAAAGCATTCGCATACTCTTTACCAGTTACGACGAACAATTCGACCAAATAATCCAATTGGCTCGGTGATACATAGCTCGGCTAGTGTTGTTTCCGTTCCGTGATATTAACCCGATAAATCATCGTAAAGGTTTAAACGATCATACCTATATATCACCATGTGTTTATCCCAAAAACCCATTAAAAGACAAACTTCGTAGTGCATTGTAGCTCCTTGCATAATGAAGAATTATGTTGCTGTTGTTACCGTACGCTCGGTCATACTAGAGACGTTTTATGGGCTTCTCTGTAATGCAGACTCATTTCTTGCAAGTCATCATACTGCTAATGCGCAATGGATCAGATTGAATTAGTAAAAACCTACCGTCGCTTACAAATTCGAAAATTGAATGATGGAACTTTCCTAATCAAGGAGTTTGATAACCGACTGATGGGATCACTCTGACAGACCAAAAACGAGTATATAAACTCTGGTAATGTCAAAGACTTTCAGATTTCTCCATCAAATTCAGTTCAATTAATTTACTCTACAAACATCAACAATGAGCTCTCAAGCATTATTCTCTCCCATCAAGGTCGGTGCCAACACTCTCAAGCACCGTGTTGTCCTTGCTCCATTGACTCGTTTCCGCGCTACCCCTGAAGCCGTGCCTAGCGATCTTCAAGCCAAGTATTACGAGCAGCGTGCTTCTGATGGTGGTCTTTTGGTTACTGAAGCTACCTTCATCTCTCGTCTTGCTGGTGGCTATCCTCAAGCTCCCGGTATCTACAACAAGGAACAAATTGAAGGCTGGAAAAAGGTAACATCTGCTGTCCATGCCAAGGGTGGTGTCTTTTTCTTGCAATTATGGCACAGTGGTCGTGTTGGGTCCAAGTATCTTAATCCCAACCAAGAGCAAGTTGTGAGTGCTTCTGATATCCCTTGTTCTGGTAAAACAATGCAAGGCACCGATTACGAAGTTCCTCGTGCTCTTACGATTGATGAAATCAAGTCTGTCGTGAATGATTATGCTCAAGCTGCCAAGAATGCAATCGAGGCTGGTTTCGATGGTGTTGAAATTCACGGTGCCAATGGCTATCTTGTGGATCAGTTCATCAACACCTCTAGCAACAATCGTGCTGATATCTATGGTGGATCTGTCGAGAACCGTGGCCGTTTTGCTTTGGAGGTTGTGGATGCTGTTGTAGCTGCTGTTGGTGAAGAACGTACTGCAATTCGTTTTTCTCCTGGCAGTGATTATCAAGATATGCAAACTGATAATGTCGAAGAAACCTGGGGTTACTTGGTGTCCGAGTTGCAAAAGAACCATCCTAAACTAGCCTACTTGCATCTCATTGAATCTCGTGGTGCTGATTCGCAAACGCCTGGTCAAAAGAACACGGTTGACACTTTGGAGAGCTACAGAAAGATCTGGAATGGTCCCTTTATTACTGCCGGTGGGTTCTCTACTTCTCTCGAATTCGGTAACGAGATTGCTGAAAAGACGGGTGGTTTAGTTGCTTATGGTCGTGCTTTTGTTGCTAACCCTGATCTTCCTGAGCGTCTTCGCAACGGTTGGGAATTGAACCCTTACAACAGAGACACCTTCTACACTCACGACGCTGAGGGCTACACCGATTACCCCTTCTACAATGACAAGAATTAAGTAATAAGCATCCAACATGTGCATTTGCATAACATGTATACACTACGTAGTATAGATCCTCCCCCCGTTACTTATTCAAATAAACATAAAATAAAGCATTTTTCAAGCCAACTCAAAACGATCCTTTGCTCCATCAGTTGCAATAGGGACTACCAGAGTCTATGAGCTACCTTTGTTAGGATGATATTCTACAAATGAGCTACTATGATATAAACCATGCTACATACACAAGAGTGATCGCCTTGTATGAAAGGTATCATTGCATTACTTTATTGATTTTCTGTTTATATCAACGTCTGGCTTACCATGAATATCTTCATATCTTCTATCAATACACATTGGAACACATGGGGCCAGTTTCCCCAAATGCGTTAAGGGTCGCATGAAGGTTTCTTTGATCATCTGCCATCCGTTACCGACACCCAGATTGCATCAGCTATCATATTGGAATCAGGTGATGAAGAGGCAATTGATTTGTGCTAGTTTTTCTCTTTTTTGTCTTTCTTTTTTCTTTATGATATACTACTGCTTTATGAAAACTTATATCGGGGTAGCTTATTTGTAAAATATTAGCCTAACAAAGGTACATCATTGACTCTGGTAGTCGCCAAGGGAAGCTCAAAACACTTGGTAGTCCCTATCGTTTCTCGTCTGGCAATGATTAACTACCTTCTTTCAAGGGCGTCAACCTTACGACATTGTTGGAGCTGTACGATGGCAACAATAACAACACAGAGCAAGTATTACCCGCATTACAGCAGCGATTCAAGCAAGACTTTCCTGTGGACTATGCCAACAAGTTCCACCTTACGAATCTTGGCTTCTTGTACCAATGGGTCTATGACATGAACGAAGAAAACTATGTGTATGCATTAATACACTGGCGCCAGATTGCTCTCAAGAAGATGTTGTGTTACTGGTTAAAGCGCCAACCACACAAGACTTGATCAGCGACAAAAGTGCCCCCCGAGAACAAGTTATTACAAGAGAGAATCATCGAAGGGCTTCTTGCTTGCGCTAAATCAAACAAGGAAAACATTTAGGTAGGCGTTGCACCATTGAAAGGCTTAAAAATCTACCTCACACTAATGTCTTGTATCTTTTATAGACTTCACATTGCGAACCTAGCTTGACGACTCCTAAAGAGCCAGCTACTTCTCCAAAGAGCAACAAACCCGACGTGCCACTTTGTATACTATAATTTACAGCCTCATCATGGTTTGCTTATTAGCTTCCCAGGGATTTGTATATCATCGCTTTGCTTTTGGCAAATCTCAGAGCTTATGGGGTACTAGAGCGAGCTGATTTGTGCAGTTGTAGTGTACTGGGGGTAGTATATACTACAATTAAAGCCTCAGGAGTGATTCAATGACACTTTACAATGAATTTACAAAACAATCAAAGATAAATGATACACAATAAGAATGTTTCTTTATTTCCTTTGCATAAATTAATTGTATAAATTTAATCAAGTAGATCCACTAGAGCTATTTTATCAAACAGAAACGTGAGTTTTCCATGGTGTGTCATGCAAGAGCCAATATTCATTTACCTTGAAAAATCAACGAGCCAACCATTGTACACAACAGCACAATGGCATCTAATTTAGCAAAGGGCAAGGCGCACAGCGACCATAGCACAATTGCATTGATGATTCTTGATCCAATGATGATCTTGCCATACAAGTCTATCATGATGACTTGATGAGCATACACCGTTTTCTACCCATAACCATCAATACGTACCTGAGATTTTTGTATTCAGTGCTTTAATCAACGAGTTGATGACCAAAATAAGACCGGCAAAGATGAGAAATGTCTTGTAGACAAACACATTTTCAGCCACAGTCATTGTGTCTGTAAAGGATCCTTCGGCACCAGCAGCAGCAGGTTCTGATCTACGCATTAATTTGTGGCCACCGCTGTGTATACTCTCATAATCGTCTGAAGATGATGAAATCATTTGCATTGTGCCTGCAAGTAACGACGCAGCCATGTATTTACACCACGTAGTCCAGTGTTCTGTGGCATTGGGCCAGTGATTGCTGCTTTGTTGCTGTACTAGTCCTTGTTGTTCCTTCATTTGTTGTGCTAGTTGCATTGGATTATAATCAACGGTGTCTTGATGAACATAGTCGTTGCTGACCATGAGAATAGCTCGTTTAGCTTTGCTATGAGCTGTTTCTGAGCTTGTGTCATGAGATGCAGGAGCTGATTCATGGGCTGATGGGGCTGTCTCGGTTGAGGTGCTTTCACTGCCTGTAGTTCCATGCTCTGTACCAGAAGAGGCAGATGCTGGATGCTCAGAAGTGCTGCTGCCTTCGCCTGTAGATGTGGTAGTGCCATGTTCGCCGCTAGCAGGTGTAGCGCCATGTTCACCTTCAGATGTAGCAGTGCCATGTTCTCCGCTAGCAGGTGTAGCGCCGTGCTCACCAGAAGCTGTTGCGCCATGTTCACCTTCAGATGTGGATGCTTCTTCAGGTAGTTTATGATCTCTGATCAATTGATGTCTGTAGATCTTGAGACTATAAAAAAGCTCGCGTTAGAATCAAGCAAAAATGTCAAGCAAAGGCGCTGCTATACATACATGTCAATAAGTGAGATACCAAATGCAACTTGACACAAGTGAAGAGGAAAGTGAAGATACACCCAAATTTGATGGTACTTGTTGTGTAAAAAGATCTACATAATAAGCTTAGCATATATATATAATCCATCTGTCACTGCTCTCAACCTACCTCCTTGTTGAAATCTTCAAAATACATGAAAAAGAACCCGAAAATGATAAATACAGCCATGAAATTGGGGACGCTATATTAAAAGTCATTAATACCACCATCACCCATACTCATCCAAGCCTGTATACATACACAATAATCAAATAGTTGCCTGCTACAGATACCAAAGTAACTAGACCCATCAGATTCTCTCCCAACACAATGAGGGAGAGCAAGCCCAGTCTTTCAGCCAGATGACTAGCAGCCCAAGACAAGGTTTTATCGCCACGAACAATGATATTCACCAAGACTTCAGACAAAACGCCCAGATACCAAAGAATACGGTGAGTTCCCTTTTCTAGAATGATAAGAGAGGAGGCCCATAAAGCGATAGAGAGCAGGTTAGCTCCAACATAGAATGCCAAGGCAATGCGGGATTTTGATTTAGCAAGAATTGCAACCACAAACACTATAGAGGGCATGAGTTTATAAATAATTCAGGCACTAGACTATAAAAGCTTACCGACAAAGTATTCCACGGCCAAGACACCCTTTAATGCTATGAAAATGCGTGAGTTGCCATGTAAAGCTATTCGCTACTGATACGAGTTACCTATATAACCATAGACATAACCCGAAGAATTCAAGAAATACTCGGATGAACCTGCCATACCAACTATACAAAATGTCATGTTAAACTTTGCATAAATGCTGTAAAATTATGCACTGTACTTACTGACTGCGCACATTTCTATCAGTTTGTAAATGTGATGCACCACATCATCGCTATGTACATTATGCATGTGTTAATGATACTCGGTGCAAAGTGTCTATATTTGTACATCTTACGTATCAAATCTGGAAGTGTATCTATACTATGTGTTAGTAAAAAAAAAAAAAACAATCCATGTGTGTAACAACATGAGCAATGCCTTACAAGGAACTAGCACACCAAGCCCACCAGGTAATGATAAACCACTGTGCATACAGGCCCAAAGATGACCAATCCGTGATGTGATGGCTGTGCGTAAACTGTGTCAAGGTGGCTACAAAGAACAGATCATAAAAGAGCTCAAGCCAAGAAGCTGCTTTTTCCTCTCCAATGTCTGCACTGAGATCTGGTTCTGGATGTTGAAAGAAGGGACGGCGAGTGCTTCCAGCTGACAAGACCTCTTCATGATGGTTGTTTTTTGGCTTGAATTCAATGTAGACATTCTCGTTGAACTCAATAGTGTGATTCTCGGGATGGTGCTGGTGGGAATGGTGTTCGCTGTGAGGCACCTTGTGATGAATTTTGATGGAAAACTCCCGCTTGATCTTGTACAAAAACTCGGTCAACCCATCAGTGTCATGGATGCCGTTGAATGCGATTCGCTCTTGCTGAGTAAAATTAAGCTATTGTCCAATAAAGTCAGTATTATAAACCTTCTATAGACTCGTGTAGTACAGCATGTTACTGTGGATCATCTTTACCCTTTGACAAAAGTCCGTGGCTGCGTCATGATCCAGAACAAAACGTTGGTTACCGCGAAGCTGTCTGAAATGTAGCACTGTAAGAAAACAAATGAGTTAAAAAAAACCCCCAGTTTTGATTGCTGCTCGAGTCATGCCACATACCAATAGAATACTGGATGGTTTCTTGCAAAGGGGCACTAGTATTTTTGATGATAATGAAATATAGAGACAATATTAGCTCAAAGAGGAAAAGGGGGCTGATGGGTGAATGCCAATTTGATGTAATTTACCTATTTGAGTATGGCTGCTGGTGCTGATGGTCTGCTGCTCCTGTTCTGCCTCCTTGACCACTACCTGGAGAATGAAGTGCTGACCATCTTGACGTTCTTGATTTGAAGCTTTCTTTGCGCTGTTGATGGGCATGAAGTTCCTGGACTGGATGCGTTATCAAATCACCAAATGTCTCTTCGCCATGGTGGTACGTCGGCTTGCCGAACTCGTCTGTCTCGACCTTTTCACTGCTGCCTGTCGCATGAACGTCTTCTACAGTGTGGAACTGGTACTTGTCGTCGTCGTCGTCCTCATCGCTGCTGGTGTTTGTCAAACCAATCTTTTCCTCCTCGTCAGTCGCACCTTGTTGTGGCACCCGACGCATGCTTCTTCCGATAGCAGGCCTGAATCGACCACCTCGAAGTGTAGGGCCTCTTCTCACAGAAGCAGAGGATCTCGTAGGAGATGTGCTGTTGGTGTTACTCATTTAATGTAAAAAGTGATAATCAAGTGAAAGAAAGAGATGGATCAAATTGACCTGATTTAATTAATTTATAAAAGATGGTGGGGTTTGATATCCGCTCTTGTTGTTGTTGGTGGTCTCGTCGATCCCTTGATTTTTTCTAAAATTAGACTCTTTTTATTTGTCCTGGATTTGTGTTTGGCTGCTGGTGTCCCTGATCAATAGAGAGTCTGTGGTCTCGATGGACCTGAAAACGTCATTTGAGATATAGTGTCCCAAAGAACATTCATAAGGCTCTTGAGCGCAATAACTAAGAAAACTCTGTCTGACAACGGATGGAAAAAGACTCATTTTTGGGCAAATTAATGGCTTTTAATACAGCCTTTGTGTGTGTTGTACCAAGCACTTTTTCCCCGGGTTGAGGCAAAAATAGCCTTTTGATTTACTTTAGGAATTTGCTACACATCAGTAAAATGCACCCGCGCCAATGTCACCAAGAATCAAGGTGCCGCAAAAGTCCAAATAGTAGTATACCACTGTTAGCCTCACCTACTAATATGAGCCGCATCAAACAACATGTGCCTTCCATAATAACTGTTTCTGTGACCAAATCAACATTCAATCTATATTGGATAGCGAGACGAGATAGATTTATTATATGTCATTTACAGGTGAGATGTGTAGTATTATTATATACGGGGGGTGTATAAAAGGTAGTGGTGTCAGCTAATCATGTCGTTTTCTTTTGAGATCTCTTTCCCAATCCCTCCAGGGGCGATCACTTCTCCAATTGGCTTTATCTGGTTTTTCTTCTGGCAAGACGGGATCTGCACCGTGAAGCCAAGGGTGGCTCACTAAATCACACGCTCTTGCTCTATTACTGTAGGCAAGCATGGGGTCCAAAAAGCTCGCAATCTCCTCTGCTTCTCGTCTGCGGTATCCGTACTTGTCATGAAGCACATCCTCCAGCGACCAGTATTTAAGACGATGAATGTGTCGAAGCTCGCCTTTGTGCGTGAAAAATTCAGACGAGTTTTTGCCTGATAATGCGTATGATTTGCTAATGGGTCCCATAAGTTCAATGATTTGCGCAAGATGGTCTTCGTCGCGACTGTATCGTGAGCCCTTTTGTGGATCAAACAGGTAGTTGCCAGTCAACAGCTCAAAAATCTACAGCAAAATTCAAGTTGGGTCAACAGGCTGAATTACTGATAGCGTGTATATATGTCTTTACCATGCATGCCAAACTCCAGATATCTGCTCCAGCATCCCATTTAGCCCCTAAAATGACTTCTGGCGATCGATACTGTCTTGTTTGAATGTCCTCTGTAAAGTGGTGATTGACCCAACACGCGTTACCCAGATCAGCAATCTTGATTTTTATGCTCTCTCCATTGTCATCTAGGCTGTGCCGAGAATGCGAGTCTGATCTATTTGGTGCATGTGGGGTTAGGGGCAAAAAAAAGTCATCCTCACTCCTCACAGTAGCTTACCTAGACCTGGATCGCTTTCCAGACCCATTTCGTCGACCCCGTTCATCGTCATGTGTTGTTGTGGTGGTGGTATCGTTTTCAGAAGACAGTGGTTGCGAGGCCACCATTTTGACATGTCGGTTTTTTCTGACGGGGCTTCTTCCTCTGCTGCGACTGTCTGGCGAGAAGCTGGCAGAAGCAGCATGGCTGGCTTCAGGCTCGCCAAGGTCAACTTTGGCCATGTCCAGTTTCTTTAATAGCTCCTCTGCATTCTCGAGATACATGAGCACATTCTCGGGCTTGAGGTCGGTATGAATGATGCCGCACTTTCGATGCAGATAGTCCAGCCCCAGCAGCATTTGCTTTGCGATTTGCTTTACCAGATTCATGGGTATGCCGCGACTCTTGTACCGCTTGATCAAAGATAAAAGGTTTTCACCCAGCACCTCAAAGGTCATGCAGACGTGTGTGCCGTTGGGCCCTTTGACCATAAAGTGATCCACTACTGCAGTGACAAAGCGAGCGCCCAGGGATGTGGGGTCTGCCTCAGCGACTCGTTCCAAAAGCTTGATTTCGTCAATGGCTGTTTCAGTATAGTGCTTTGCAGATTTCACGACTTTCATGGCAAAGTATTTCCCAGTGCTACAATAGATGAGTCTCTCTTTCTCTCTCTCTCTTGTATAAAGCAACTTACGTTTGGTCCTTCACAAGCCATACAGTGGAGAAATGGCCCCATCCTAGCTTCCGAATCACAATGTACTGGCCATCCTTGTATTTTTCGCCCACATGCACTGGATGATAGCCGCCTTTGCAATAGTCTTTTCTGTCCTCTTCTTCCTCCTCCTCATCCTCATCCATGTAGTAATCGTCAGAAAATGATCCTCTAGAGTACGATCGACGCCTTGAACATGCTGGCTCACGGCTGTATCTCTTGGATGCCTTGTACTGAGGACGCGCGTGTTTGTGTGGATGCGACGTTCTGTAGGGCCTAGTATAAAGAGAGGTGTGTGTGTGTCAGTGAAATGTCAGCTTTTGTTATGTGTGCTGCCATGCGCTTACATGATTTTGTGATCCTGTCTGTGATAGCTTGACTTTCTGCTTGATGCAGTTGTAGTGTGCGAGTGACTATGGTGCAAGGACCTCTTGCCTCTGCGGTCTTGGTTGTATCCCACTTCTGGTCAGCTCAACATGGACGTCCATTGACAGTGTGTGTGTGTGTGTGTATGTGCTCACCTTCTCTTTCCAAGGACATGCTAAAGAATCAAAGGGTATAAAAGCGAGGTAGAAAGATAGAATAAGGAAATAATCAAAAAGCTTATGTGATAGTAAGCCACATTAAAGCAAGTGACTTTTTCGTGCCAGCTCCTATTGAATGGTGGTGGTGGTGGCGTCTGTTGTTGTTGTTCTTGTTGTTGTTTGCTGGTGATAATACAATCTATTTATAACAGCTTTTTTAAGGAGTGGTATTTGTTTAAAAGCAATATGTGAATCAAAAATTAAAATAAAAAGGGCATGTCAAAAGAGAACACTTTTTTTTTCCCCTCCCCTTTTTTATCCTTTCATCTCTTTCTTCTTCTTGTTGTTGTAAAATCATGTCCACTTTGGAAAACCTCACTGAAAGCTTCAACCGCATAAACTTTGACGCTTCTCCTCACCAAGCATGGCTCAGTGGTAAGTTGTGCTGTGCTGTCTTGTTCAAGGCCATATGTTCCGTGGGCTTATTGCTGTTGCTACTACAGGCCATCACCAGAGAACAAGCAACCGCAACCTGCGAATCATGCCCAGCGATGATGAAGACGAGGATGAGGATGAAGACGAAGCCATCTACTCTTCAGAAGGAAGTGGTCAGCAGAGCCTCCGCAAGGCGAGCAAGAAACTGACCAAGCAAAAGGTGGTTGTAGCAAAGCCCAAGTCTACCATTCCATTACCCAGCGATGAGGAAGACAATACAGGTAAGCATCTCTCTCTCTCTCTCTCTCTCTCTCTCTCTCTCTCTCTCTCTTTCCCCTGATGCAACACACCACCACCACCACCTCTGAACGCTCCTCCCTCATTTATCGCGGAGTAAAAGCAAAAAGCACATCGTTTGACCCTTCTTCTTGAACATGTAGATGAAGAGGATGATGACGATGACGAGGATGACGATGAGCTGCTTCCTATCCATCTCTCTATGCGGCGACCTATGCACGGTGGTTTGCCCTATAGAATCAATCGATCTGCGCCAACTTTACCTCAGCAATTTGAACCACATCCAAGCCAGCATTTATTCATGCAGCATTCCGACGGCAGTACCAATAGCAATCTTAGCTCCTCAGTGGCCGTCAACCCGCAGAATCAACGTTCCGTATCTACAGATGATTTGGCTAGATTCCTCAAGGATGGCCCAAACAAGAACAGCAGCACTGGACAGGAGGAAGGAGAGGCTGATGATGAGGACAATGAAGTTATTGGTCAACATGTGAGACACGCTTCCAACAGTCTAGATGTACCCCCTACTATACATCATATGCATCAATATCAACAATATCACCAACAGCAGCAGTTGGCTCAGTTCCAGTATCTCCACCAACAGCAGCAGCAGCAGCAATATGTAGCTAATACATCTATGCAGCCTAGAAACCAAAAGCAGCAGCCAATGCAGCCATCCCAGCAACAACAACAACAACAACAACGCATGACGACCATGTCAGGCATGGACCTGCTGATTCAAAGAGAACAAGAGAAAGCCGAGGCTAAACGCCAAAAGCCAAAGATGAATCCTGGAAAAGTCAAAATCGAAGGGTTACTGGGTAAACTGCCAGAGCCAGGCACACACAACATCAATTTCCAGCAAATCCAACAGCAACAACAACAGCAACAGCAGCAATTGCAACAACAAATGCACCAGCAGCACTATATGAACTCGCCTGTGCCCAGCATCAATGGCAACAAAAAGTACAGCCATGCTAATAGACAAGTGTATTATCAGCAGCAGCAGCAACAACAACAGCAACCACCACCTCAGGCGTATGGTTACGTTCCTAATCCTCCTTCCATGTACGATTATTACAGCAACGGTAGATCTTCTGTCCCACCCATGAACCACAACATGTATTCTGCTCAACCGTCTTTTTACCAACTACCCAACTACACGAGTAGCGGCAACTTGTATACCACCATGATGGCTCCACCGGGATCGCAATCATTACCACAGATCAACCGACCTGGAAGCGCCATGTCATCCTATCCCAACAACAACAACAATCAAAAGCAACAACCACGATCCACGACACCTGTTTCATTCTCACCACAGCAATACCAGCAATAACAAGTACATGTACTATTTTTTTTCATATCAAGGAGGTCCTTTCATCCACATCTCATATACAAAGAAAGATATCGTAATAGGAGTATTTATAATTTAAGCAGAATAAATAGATTTTTATATAATACTGTAATGTTCTATTCGCTTCATTAGGTATGTATACATAATGAAATGTTTATTTGGCCATGGGTAAAGCTTAAACTGGATTGGGTCGAGTTTCTGTTAACTATACGATGAATAAAAATCTGCAATCTGGTTTGGCAAATTGCAATTGGAGCCGAGGATATAGGTTATTTTCAGCTGTTGACGCTTGCTTGGAATACCAGGCATGGGTGTTGCCTTTATTTAATGAATCAATGTCATGAATAAACAAAACAATTGCAAAACTTAAATGATCATCAAACATCATTTGTTCCATAGCTAATAATAATAATAAAAAAAGACATGATGTTGAGGGGGGAGGGGAGGGGCAGCAGAACTAGGAAGGGATGAAGCAAAGACAATTTTAAAATTGAATTTACTAATAAAAGAAGCAGTGCATGTGCATTACAGAAGGAAGTTTATTCTACTTGTTTATGGTTAAATGTATGCATTCGATATACATAATCTATACAGCGAGAAGGTTTCTCTCTCTCTCCTACTTTATATTTCACTATAACTAAAAAGCATTGCAATAAGTCTGAAATAAGTGATCTACAGCTCATTGTTTGCTAATTTCTTCTTGTTTATTATTGACTTTGGGATCGGCACCCGAATCATTATAGGTTGTACCTGAGTCATCTCTCACTCTCTCCTCCTGCTGTGGCTGTAGTGCGTTCATAACCAGACAGAGTGTGTGCCTCTCAATTCGGTTAAACGCAACTTTCTGATCTGCTGTCATTCAATTATTTTTACCACGCTTTGGTCGAATGAAAATGCTTACCAGAATATGGTGGTAAAACTACATTTCATTTGAGAAGTATTGGTCGAAATCAAGTCAGAAAACAGAGCACCAGCTTCATGTACACTGATTGACACCAAGACTATACAATTAAAGTTTAGTGATCAAAAATAGCCATACGCAGTTAAGGCTTTATATGAAATAGTAGATCAGGATTTAAAAAGCCAATCGTTGGTACAACCTTAGATTTTTTAGACTGTGATACAATCTTTTTGAAATGTCACCCTCTGTCAATCATGTCGATAGCATAAATCGAGTCAACTTGGTTGACATGGCAATAATAAAAGTTTGCCAATACAGACAGATTTTTAAGCTTGTAGTCTAATAGTAATCAAGATCCAATCAAGGAACATCTCGTTTTGTTCTATTCGATCGGAAGCGATAGATCAATCCAGTGGGTCTCAGTCCATGTCTCCGCTTGGAAGCATTTTTACATCTTACCATTCATATAAACAAGAAACATTTCTCCCCGGCAAGTTTTTTTTTTAACGGGACAAGAATCAAAATTTTCAATTCTCTTTCCTTCTTCTTCTTCTTCTTCCTCTTGTAATATACCAAAGATGAATGAAGCTCAATTACTGAATAAGCCCACGACAAGCTATTCTGCATCTGTCACTAGTGATAAGAAGGAAGGATCTCCTCCAGGTACGTGAGATCAAAGCATATCATCGCAAAACAACCTGATCTCACACTATTATTACATGATCCTAGTCTCGGAGGAAGTGATTACTGAAGACGATCATGATGAGGAGAATGAGCACATGGAGTTTGGCATTGATAGATCCAAGCAAGGATCTAGTTTCACAGCATTTTTCAGGCATGTCTATCAGAGATCACTCTTGCACGTTGCAGTGATTCTTACCAGTTATGTATAGTGTGGTATGTGTGGTAGCTGGTACCGGTGCTCTCGGCCTACCCTACGCTTTGGCTCAAGGTGGATGGATTGGGCTCTTTATCTTGTGTCTTAGTTGGATTTTATCAGTTTGTAAGCATGACATCAAGCACAACGAGCTATACACATACTAAGATTTTCATCAGACACTGGTGTTTTATTGATCCGTTCCATGTACTATGATGGTAAAACTCGTTTGTCCAGTTACCAAGAAGTAGCCACTGCAGCATTCGGTGTATTCGGTGGCTGGATTGCCTTCTTCTTTACAGCCATTACGCTGGTCGGTGTACCTGTACTCTACTTGCTACTCTCTGGTTTGAACTTGCACAACGTTGCCAAAGGATCCTCTGCAGAGTTGAACTTTCCCATCTGGGTCATTATCTGTACTTGCATCGTCGCTATCCCCTTTTTGTTCTTTAGATCCATGAAGGAAATGACCTTTTTGAGTATCTTTGGTATGCTCTCTACTGTCGTTGTCATTTTGATTGTGCTAGGTGTTGCTGTGAAGGAAGCACCCGATCATGTAGACTCCCATCACGACGGTGTTATCTGGAACATGTTTCCTATTGCTCTTAGCTCCATCTCCTTCAGTTTTGGTAAGTTTTGTGTATATAAATATCGCAGAATGAAATGCGAATGGTATATTGACGTTTTGTATGACATCAAGGTGGCAACCCTGTGTATCCTCATGTTGAACAATCCATGCGCAATAGAAGAGATTGGAACAAGGTCATTACAGCTGGTCTTACTTTCTGTGTTCTTCTCTACTTTTTGGCTGCTGTGCCTGGCTACTATGTGTATGGATCTGGTTCTCTTTCTCCCATCTATGAATCATTGTCTGATACCAACAAGGGACCCAAATTTGCTTCCATCATCATCATTACTATTCATCTCATCTTGACTACACCCATCTTGTTGACCTCGTTTGCTCTGGATGTCGAAAAGATGCTTAAAATCAATCCTGAGCATAGATCCTTTGTGGTTGAATGGGCCCTTCGCTTCATGTTCCGTGGTGCATTGATTGTAGTCATTGCTGTCATTGCGATTTTTGTACCCTTCTTTGGTGATTTCATGTCTCTGCTAGGTGCCTTTTCTAATTGTGCTTTGGTGTTCATTTTCCCTGTTGTCTTTTACTACAAGCTGACTGGTGTCAAGGGAAAGCCTTGGTATGAGTACATTTTGGCCTTTTTGACTCTCTTGCTTGGTGTCGTAGGTCTGATCTTTGGTACCATCTCTGCCATTCAAGCTCTCAATAATGATTTCAAAAACAACTAATCCAATACTAATACATCCCCTCCACATACACGCTTACGCACTTGATAGATATAAACACGTTAGACTCATGTCTATCATTTCACAATTCATGTATCATAATATTTATCTTGCTTAATAATAAAGTACTACTACATACCATCTGCATGATCGATTACTGCACAGTTTTGCCTCATTAATTAGGAGCAGGGTAGTATACAGCTTTCTTTGACCACTTTATTCGAAGAGTGCCTTTGCCATTAAACAGTTTGTGAGATATGTAACATCCCAACTTGTTGTCGTGAGATTTGTAGGCCAGCAGTAGAACATAAGCGTTACCAGTCATCCAGGATCCGTCCTCCGTTACTTGAACATTGCAAGCAAAAACTTGTCCAAAATCGGCACAACTGTCGCAAAGCATTGATTCGGTTTCTTCTTGGTCTCCAAAAGGAACGTTATATATGTCTAAATGATAAAGAAAACGAGCCCTATAACCTAGAGGTTTGTGCACATATATTTCACGACCTTGAATAGTGGTATTTGCCAAATAAGCTGCGGTTCGGTCCTCTTCATTCTTGAAAATAATTTCAATCACATCCTCCATATCTTCTGCGTCGATAGAGTACTTTCGAAGGCCAACCCCGTTTGCATAACAATTACGCAAAACGCTAAGTAAGCTCTTTGGTCCAGTCTTGTCGAATTGCAGACCTTCCACTTCATCCATCTCGAGAATTATAGAAAATTTTTCTTTACCAGCGTAATAGTACGAGTCGTCGTGGAGAGATTCCAGTCCAAGAGAGAGCAGCTCATCGGATATCAGTTGGATTGATTCCTGCTGTTCAGAGGCATGAAGCGTTGTATCAGATTCATTTCCTTCGTCTATTTTCTCTTCTACCATTTTTTGTGATGTTGGTGAAAAGGCAAATAATTAAAAAACAAGGCTAACAATGAAGGAGGTCATATCGGTAGCGCTTTCTGAAACACGACCATAGATCGGCTTGTGTTCCTTGATAATCACATAAAGAACAAGCAACAAATTTAAATCATGATCCAAATACAATCACCGAGTTCCTGAGGCTCCAGTAATCCCAAAGACTGTATAAATTTCTTAACTCTTGCATAACACTTATCAGATATAGCAACAACATCACTGACTGCTCTTCATCATCATGGCTAAAACAATACAACTTGAATTCAAATGTACTATTATGTAGTACACTTCGTTCTTTACTCAAATCCAGCATTTTCAATTCATTTTCAACACAAGAATAAAATGCAGTAGATTGTTACTGTATTTTATAATTGCTTTTATTATTTGTTTGAAAGTATTAAACTAGTTTTTATTACAGTAATCTCAATGATCTATCTCACTTGCTATTCAGTCTTTCAGCCAATCCTATCGCTAGAATGGGCTCGACACACACAAAAATTCTAGAAAAAAAATGCGAGGGTTTCCCTCTGTTTTTTCGTTAGGCGGG
>JAXQGS010000600.1:0-16915 GCA_037040325.1 Mucor sp. M7501 | reverse complement strand
CCAAAGGTGGGTTAACTCATCTACTGGTACAATAGTTCTATATTAGGCTATTTACTAGTATTTGAACCCCCGCCTAAAGAAAAAACAGGGGGAAACCCTCGCATTTTTTTTCTAGGATTTTTGTGTGTGCCGAGCCTATTCTAGCGACCTGATTGGCTGAAAGACTGAACAGCAAGTGAGATAAAACATTGTAATTATTGAAATTAAACTGTGTTTAGTCATTATAAAAAAATAATAAAAGCAATAGTAAAACACAATAATAATCAACTGTACTTTATTTGTGTATAGTTACAGTATGTATTGCTAGGAGATATATGTACAGAAATTAATAGTGGTATAAGAAAGGGTGGTATTGCATCTACATTGTCCATTTGGAATCCCCCCTTCGTTTTTCGGATTCCCTTATTTCAAACATCACTTGTGCTGCAATGTACAGGCAGCAGACTACAGTCGATAAAAATATTAAGCCATCTGCCGAGCTGAAAATTTGAACCAGCATGGCCTTCATGCCGTCTAATCCAAGACAAAATCCGACCAAATTAGCTACCATCATCATGAGTATGTTGCAAACAGCGCCTAAACCACACACAATTCGATAATACCAGGTATGCCCAAACTAAACAATCTTAACACAAGGCAATGCAAATCAACACAAACCACCTTACCTTTTTAAATGTGAACAGCCTCGACCCGATGATTTCTGGTAACAGAAACAAGCAAATCAACCATCCCCATGCCAATAGCTTGAGCTCTATATCATGCCAGATGGCCACAAATGTGAACACAACCCACATACTGAAGGCAAAATACTTGGATCCACCCAAAGGAATGTAGATGTATCGAATGGTCCAGCGATTGAAGCTTCGATGCCAGCTTTTCCAGAATCTCTGTGCCGAGAAATTGTTGCTCATGCATCGAATCATATTTTCCTCTGGCCAAATACCATCTGCCAATGCCCAAAGTCGAAAAAATCGCCAGGGGATAAGCAATTTCATCCAAATAATCAGCAAATTGAAGTAGCCTATCATGCTGAGCTGCAAGGGAGTATCGTTGTTCCAGGCCTGCGCCTTGGATATAGCTACCACATAGAGGTAATGAAGTGTGATTTCCATGGTTAGAAGCACTCCAGCAAGTCTAAACGCGTACAACACGACATATCTCGGCGTAAGTTTGGAGCAAGGAGTGCGCAGTTGTGAGATGAAGTCGTTGAAAGTGACAATTGGGCCGCAGATATAAAGTGGAGTGTATGAAATGTAGACGAGGTAATTGAAGTAATTGTAGTCGCCCTGTTGGCAGGGTGTTTGGATGCGCTCCTTCTCGGTCGGCTCTGCAGTGATAGCAAGCTGCTCTGGTGCTGGCTGTTTGAAACTCCAGTAATAGTCCATATTGTATGACACCATGCGAAGCATGCTAAAGTTGAAAAACACATGCCATCTTGGCAGCATGCCATTGTATTGATCCTGTTCCCCAATGTTTATAGTGAGTATATCGAATTAAGCTTTTCGGTTAGATCTCCTATCATATTTACCAGCATAGGCAAACCAATGACATTGAATTTGTAACCTTTGTAATATTCGTTCAAGAATAGAATTGCTAAATTAAACGTCCAGGTCATGATTGGGTTCCATTTTGTCGCACCAAACACACGGCCAATCATGAAACTAGCGCTTGTGATTAACAGAATCTTGATGATGCTGGTACCGTGCAGAGCGACAATCACGATACTGGCGCTGATCAGGTAAAAAGAGGACTGATTCTGGGCAGAGTGCTTCCATCGTCGGTAGACATGGCTCAATACAAGCCATCCGCAAGCTAGAGCAAACAGCAGAGGGAGGTGGTTTCGAAACTGGGCGTACTGGGCATCGCTGTTATCCACTTTTCTATTAAAAATCCAGCCATCTGAAAGTAAATTGCTGTATAAATAGTAATTTGGATGATTCGCTTAATGTAATGTGGTTTCAGTAAGATGGATCAATGGAAATGCACGGCACATTCACTTACATTGGCTGAGGCCATAGGTAACGTAAAACATATAAGGAACCACCACGGCAATAACTGCATAGTAAAAGTAGAACTCTTTTCACAATTCAATCAGCTTAGTGGTGTTGTATGATTTTGCAACTGCTTTTTCTAACCTTTTGTTTTCCACCTGCAGATGGATCCAGTGGTGGCATTCAATTTGAGCTTGCCGTCATCTTGGGTGCTTAGCGGCAGGTATTTCAGCTCGTGTTGTTCTATCGTTGGCATACGATCTTTTTATAAAAAGAAGAAAAGCGAGAGAGAGAGAGAGAGAGAGAAGAAAAGGAGGAAACACAAGAAATCAAAGGGGGATCAAAAAATCATTTATTTCAGGAACGGAAATTAAAACTGGTTGTAGCCAGAGTACGAGCTCTGTCTCTTGCTATTGCTGTTGCTGCTGATATATTGCGACGATCTGCTAGGATTCATCATAGGCATCATTTGTGTTTGTGGTGGCATCAGCATTTGCTGCTGTTGGTTGGGTGGTATTAAGTAGGCTTGATTTAGTGGGGTGGACATACTAAGAGTAGGTATAGGTGAACTCTCGCTTCGAATCATCTGTGATCTTCTATTATTCATCATCATTGAGCTGGATGGTCTGCTGGGCCCAGGCTGGCGCAGATGGTAGTCGCTTTTGCTGGCACGAGCCATTTGTTGCTTCATGACGTGGTGCTGAAAGTTGATGTTGTGTTGGCCCTGCTCAGGCACCCGACTCAGTAAACCGTCTGCCAGTGTCGCTTTGGATGGATCAGGCAACTTTTTCTTGTTGGTTTTGCGAGTTGCTGCCTTTTCTTGCTCCATTTGAATCATCAGGTCCATGGCAGATACGCTTTTACGGTTATTGGCCTTTCTATATTGCTGTTGAGCGTGTTGCTGCTGCATTTGCATGGCTTGGTATTGCTGGATTTGCGCCATTTGTTGTGCTTGTTGCATTTGCATGGCTTGCTGCATCTGCATGTTGTATAGCTGTTGCTGCTGTTGCTGGTAGTAGAACATGTCCATTTCGCCAATAGTGGATCTGCGATTGCGGCTACCAGACACTGGCGTTTGTTGACGAGAGGGGACAGCATTAGCAGCAGAAGGGGTGGTGGATCGTACGATAGGCTCTTCTACCATATCTTCATCTTCCTCAGATGCATCCTCTGTAGCTCGCGACTGGATAGACTCACTGGATGTAGGTGTGCTGATGCCCTCTGCCTCCATGACAGTCATTCTCCACTGCTCAATCGACCCCAGCTTGTTGCCATCCGCAGCAGTGGCAGCAGTAGCAGCCAGAGCAGCTGTGGTGGGTTCTATAAAAGCCTCTGCTGGTGGCAGCATCATCATATCGCCTGTGGATCTCGTTCTTCTGTGAGCACTGGGACCTCGCTCAAGCTGCCTCAATGTAGACATTCTGCGAGCGTACAATTGCTCGTCCTCCTCTTCCTCTTGCTGCTGCTGTTGCTGCTGCTTTACATCTAAATCAAGTAAATTTCCTTTTTTAGTCATCATCCGGGTTATAACATGAAATGCATCCACGTGTTTTTGTTACCTTCATCTTCTGAATTGACCGAGCTATCATCTTGATCAGATTCCTCATCATCACTGGGCTGTGGAATACGGCTAGTAGATTTTCCTTTTTTGCTACTATTATTAGTGATAGTAGCAGCAGGGGGTGGTGGAGAAGGTGCAATGATGGTAGGCTTGGGCACATTGATCTTGTGATTTTTTGTTTCAGTATGCTGCTGCCCTTCATCATCATCATCATCATCCTCGTCGTCATCTGTTTCCTCTTCATCGTCGTCGTCCTCGTCCTCTTCGTCCTCATCATCGCTGGGCACAAATTTACGATTGGGTTTGCTGTGGTTTCCTAACAAGTTGCATGCCATTGAGTTGATATTCATTGTGTTGAGCATGTCTATTCATATAATACCTATTTTGCCAGATGAAAGTGATGATCTACCGCCGCTGCTTGCACTTTGAGATGAAGGTCTTTGCTGCTGCTGCTGCTGTTGTGGTTGTGCTGGAAAGTAGGAAGGTCTATTTTGTTGCTGCAAAGGCGGAGAGGGAGTTGGTTGTCTCATTTCGTCGGATCTTACTCGATTCATGGGAGGAGCGACATGTCTGCCTTGCTGTGGATGGTGGTGATGCTGTTGTTGTTGTTGTTGTGGGTATCTTTGTTGCTTTAAAAGAGGCTGTTTCTGGTTGCCATGGCGACCGTTTTTGCGTCTATTCTGCTGCTGCAATTGAGGGTTGAGGATGGAGTTTCTCATCTGCTCATCAATGTGAGGCTGGTGGAAGATGATGCTCTTTGTCCAAGGCTCTGCTTCTTCCTCTCCAGCATCCGGGGTTTTAATAGCTTTAGCCAGAGCTAAGCGAGATAAGCTTACAGTAACTTCCTCAGTAGACATGTCTTGACTCTAATTTTCCTGATGGGGGTTTTCTTCTTTACCAGGCAATTGTGGAAAGAAGAAAAAGAAGAGAAGAAGGAAATAAAAAAGAAAAAATTTTAGAGTTATCTGTGTGCAGTTTATTTTTAGCTGATCAGAGCAGGACATGAGAAGCAAAAGGGCCATGAAGAATGAATGAGTTTTCACTGAGATTCAAGTTTTGTCACCACACAATCAAGCAGCACGCCAGACCCTACAAACTTGCTCAAAATAGCATTCCTTTGATTAATTTTAATAAAGCGATGTAATTAATCGACGCACAAACACTCGAGTCTCCTTCTTTTTTAATTTCACAGTGCTAATTTTGGTCAACATCCTCGCTTCAAGAGGGCGTTTGATTAGCCGCATCTCTATTTGATGGCAGTAATGGCTTTCTGCTAGATTGGCTCTCTTTTGCTATACAATCAAACGCTATGATGGCAAGGAGGCACTGATTTGTTTATTTCTACCATGATTCGTGATTTCCCGTATTGAAATCCCACCCATTGCATCTCATTATATCCTCCAGGTACTTGATGCGCTTCTTGTATTCGTTTTCCTTTGCGTGCAGACTTCTCTTTTCTGACTCCAGCACCGCGTTGTTCAGTGTCAATTTGGCATTCTCTGCCTGCAGAGCATTCACCTTGGTCTCCAGTTGATCCACCTTGAGAAATTTCTTCATTCGAGATCTTCTGGCAGCGTCCGTGTTCTGCAGGTATCACTTGTCAGTCATCTGATGCCTATTGTTTTACCTTGCGCCATGTTTACCTTTCTACGTTTCAGAGTATCTTCGTCAACTGTACCGTCAGCAGAAGGCTCTGGCTCTGGCAATCTTCGGATGCCTCTAGGCTTCGGCAATGGTCTTGATAATTTAGGCTCTTCGACTGGCTCTTCTGCCGGATGCAGCTCAACGGGTGGTTTATCATCACCTCCCCAAGATATATTGAACGCAGTCGAGTCCTCTTTACTCTCTACGCCAGTGCTAGCTGATGTGGATGCTGCTGCTGCTGATGTCTGAGGGTTGAACCGCAACGACGGAAACGGCGATGATGTAGAAGATGTTTCTGATTTGTCTGTATTGTCGTCAGGTATGGCGAATGTATTGACATTGCTCCAGAGTAAGCCTCCCTCACTGCTATTATCCAGAGGAGGCGAGCTGTTGGCGTCATTCAACGGTGGAAATAAGGTTGAAGGCGATGACGAAGGGGCGGTTGTATTGTATCCAGTGTTCATGTTCAATATTCAGAGATGATTTAGAGAATGACAATCATATTGCAAATGTGGTTTGCTTTGGAAAAAAATGGTTGGAGCGCCCGCCCTTCTTTCCTAAGCTAAACCCCCAGGATAGCACCCCGTATCACGTCTATACACACTTTATTCACAGACTACAGGCACTAATCTCGTGATGCACTTGCCATAAAGCCACATTTCAAGCACTGTTATTCCTGTGTAAGAAAAGGGGCTACTCTGTAGAGACTCCTCTGCGCGATAATTCCCACCATGATCTGCCAAACAGCAAACAAATGCACATGTAGGGGCCACCTAGATTGGCATTTGCCCTTGTTTGAGCCACGTTGCTAAATTATTGGGTCAAAATGTTTGATTTAATGGCTAGAAGAAGGAGAAGCAAGGAAGGGGAAGAGTATAGATAGTTTTATAAGGAGAGAATCAGATATACATGTTGCACGAATGATACATCATCATGGCAAATAAGAATTAGTGTATATTAAGTATAAAGCAAATGGTAATAATAGTAAAAAAGTAAATGTCGAGTGTAGATCAAAAAAAGCCGATCAAGCCCAAACTTTCAATAAATTATCCCAGCTGCCTGTACATAGAGCCATACCATCTGTCGATACACCTAGACACGACACTCGGTTTTCATGTCCACTCAGGACGCCCACTCTTTCGCCTCTCAAAGTATCCCAGACATGACAGTGGTAGTCGTCATAACCACCAAATAAGAGTCGTCCAGAAACTGAAAATGCTACTGATGTGATTCCACTAAAAACTTGTTCGTGAGTGAAGATGTTGAGCTCTCGGTCGGCTCGCAGATCAAATAATCGGCAACTGGCGTCATCAGACCCTGTGCCGATAGCATTGCCGTTAGGGAAAAACTGGACTGCATTGATATCTGATTCATGACCGCTGAAGGATTGTACGCATTTCTTGCTTCTGATGTCCCAAATTTTAGCAGTTGCGTCGCAAGCACCAGAAACAAACACATTTGGGTTTGATGAGACGGACAGACTGCTGCGTGTTAGCGCAGTGACAAGGACAGACTCACTGACACACTTACCTCATGACATCTCCAGTATGGTCAGTGAATTCGTCAATCTTTACTCCAGCATCAACATCCCAAAGCACACATGTTGTATCACCACTCGAAGTCAGGATCTGCGTATCACTAAGGAATCGGCAGCAGCTTAGGTAGCCTGTGTGACCCGATAACTCTCTTGCTGGCTTTGTTGGTGATTCTCTTGCCTTTAGATTGAATATCGAGCAAATGTTGTCCAATCCACCCGATGCCACAAAATTTCCACTTGGCGCATACGCACATGTCATGACCCACGACGATTTCAATGGTATAGCGTATATTTTATTTGTTGAATAAGCGTCCCACACCAGCAGTTTTCCATCTTGCGAAGCAGATACTAAGTGTCGTTTGTCGGCTGCCCATTGCATGGCATAAATCTTTGCCAAATGTCCTTTTAATGTGCGACGCACTTTCATTGATAGCCGTGGCAGTTTCTCGACGTTTTGTGCTACTTGATTGACTATGGCACTGATGTGTAAACAAAAGATATGCATTGAATGTTTGTATCTATGATTGTATATTTACGTGTAGTATCTGCTAAACTCTCTTTCTTTTGCTTTATCTTGTCTTTCAATTGCTCTGCTTCTCGCCTTGCTGCTGCTGTTCTCTCTGCTATATCGGTTGTACTGGAGCTCATTTTGTATGCATGAACTATTCTCAAGCAAGGAAAAAGGGAAAAAGGGAAAAGAGAAAAAGAAGTAAGAAACAAAAGAAAGAGAGAAGACGGAAAAAAAACTGATGTAAACATTTTCAGCAAAATCAAGGAAACAATGTCATTGGTCAAAGGGATGATATATTCCTTTCCCTCCATGTGGTTTGAGTCTCCACATGTATCAAATGTATGATTACATGTGTCATGGACACTGTCAGGTAGCATTCATTGACTGTGATCGAGACTCGAGTTGAGCTCTATGGTAGCGCGAGGCGTCAAGCTTGTAAATCGGATCTATCAAATGTCGGTGGAAGCTTAGGGATCAGGTTGGCATTTGTGGGATATCATGGCTTGAGTGCGACTGGGTATAGTATTCTTTGATCTCAAGGTAACCGACAATTAGCTTTGATTTTAGCCATAACAAATGTCTAAAAACTGATATTAGAATAGTGTTGTATGTCAGAGAAGGTTTTAATGACCCCAATGCCCATTTGTACTTCCATTGGATGTGACTACCTTTAATCGTACAAATCACTACAAAAAAGTGTTATTGAACTCGTTAAACCAGCCATTTCAAAGAGCTTCAATCCAAATTCTATTACCCCATTTCTTCCGTATCAAGTTGTAGAGATGGCTCATTGTTGCCATTGCAATATGTGCTGCTTTTCCTGGCTGTCAGCAGCAGCAAAAAAACAATTAAATCTCCGGTTGGGTTAAGCTTTTTTTTTCGTTGATTTCGACTTAAAATGTCATCCACCGATCGTTTACATTAAATTTGATTGCATTAGTGTTAGTTATCGTGTCTTTTGTTTATATTCTTTCTGGTAGAGCTTTTTTATCTGTATTTAACGATGCTGATTTCATCACATTGTTCAACCAAAAACATAGAGCAATTTGTGATAAATTGGATTTGTATTCCTTATGGATAAGTCGATTTTCTACATATAAAAGTTTCACAGAGATAGTTTTGGAGGTTACATTGACGCTCTACAATCATTTTGAATTGATATACACCATAACAAAAAATGTCGTATTCGAGGCGAAAAACGCGATCATTTAATATCTCTTGTTTTCCATGAGGTACCCCTCATGGAAAATCTCAACTTTTCATTAATGTTTTCATTACCCAAAAAAATCGAGAAAAGGCATCAGGAAGCATCCTGCTAATCAAGGGCAACTATTTTATGCTATTCTAGCGAGTAGAAACGCGCTCTAAGAGGAGCTATCAGCAACCAAAGCTCTCTAGAAATTGCAGTGTTTTGGTATATGATTAGCAAGCGAGCAATAGCTCGTATATAGTGCATTGGTAAAAGTTGTAGTATTTGGCTAGAGTTATGTGGAAAGCATCGTTTGCAAACCATATCTTGATTCATTGCTTAACTTTCCTCGATTTTGCTCTACAAACATTAAGCCGGCAAAATATAATTTTTTACTTGATGTTGACTTGATAAAGGCACTTTTACTCCCAATGAACAAAGCATTGGATGGAATTGAGCATTCTTAATGTCATCACAGCTCTAAACGAATAGTATATATTTCATCCTTTGTAAATCACGTTGATCTTGAATATCTCGCTGATCTGTATACATCGAATTCCGTACCGGGAATCTCAATACACTTGGTTTTCTGTTTGAGATGATAAACAACAAAATCATGCATCGTAATCATCACTATAAATTTGATTTACAGCACTGATTTACAACAGTTGGAATTTGGAAGCATATCAGTAGTAGAATTCACTGATTCACACATTTGGCATTATGAGAATTTCACAAACAGTGATTCAAAATTCCAGTTGACAACACTATGTATCAGTTAAAGTTGCACAATTGCTAAACTATTATGTTTGAAGATCTAAAAATACGGAATGAAATACAACATGTTATATTTCAATAGATTTGTGCATGACAACAAATGTCTCGAGTTCTGGGTTGATAAAACGTATTTATAGGATACAATGGCCAAATAAAGGTAGAACTGTATATATATATATATATATATGGCTCGAGTTATGTGAAAGCGCAAACAGCATGTGATGAAACGTTTGCTTGGTTTCTTCTGCTTCGCCCTTTGCTATGGGCTAATGCTTCTATTATAAATAAGAACAAACATCATGCTTGTGGCTATGCTGAACGAACCTGTATACAAAGCATCATTGCCGAGACTTGGAGACATGTGAGCCCGCCAGATTAGGGCAGTATCATAAACAAATGCGGGTTTGTTTGTGTATGTCAAAGCGAATTACAGAATGTAGTCGTAATAGAATAACAAGCCCATTCCATTACGTATGGTGTTTAGATGAAAACATAAATGCATACATGATACATACATCTACGGGTTCGATCTGTATCTTTATGCAATCAATACATTGATCATGATAACTTACCAGGGTTTCTCAAATCGAACCATCACATTGGATATTATAAGGCATGTTTTTAGGTTCGGAAATATACTAGATAATGGCATTATAACAGAATTGCATCAACAAGCCAGAATCAAATCAAAAATTAGCCACATCGATTTGTTTTTAAACACTGCTATTTTAGTGATTGTTTTGTCGACATCTTCTGATCCCTCGTGCATTTTACTAAAAAGAAACTAGAGAGCATATATTTCTTCTGCACACACTAATGTAGTCTTTATTATCATAAAATAGTAGATGTAGCAATTGCATTCGAGCATAATGATTTAGTACATTAAAGAAATGCAGGTTCCAATAGTGATTGAGAAAAATAAAATGCCTGATCCCATCATTTTAAGGGCCAAGCCAATTTAGCAACACTATTAAGTAGGGAGGGCTGCAACATTCTGTATTGAACAGCAATAACAATAACAATAACAACAACAACAACAATATTTTTGTAGACTGCCATGTAAAGTATACAACAAAAGTTCCTGATTATAAATTGCATTGTACAGATGTGCTACACAACAACGCACTAAAGGTCACGACATGTTGTACCAAAGAATAGCAAAGCTTATTACATGTAGATGTTTGGAGAAAAGAAAGACGGCCTGCGTCCACCAAGTATCATTTTATTTTAGGCATCTCTAATACATGCTCTGGCATGACATATTTCACTTCATCATTATCGTCCTCAAATTGGACTCTATAATTCTTTATATCTTTGCTCTAATAAATGTATATTAATTGCACTAATTTCACTAGCATTGATTATTATAGAGACTATTACCTTGCTTGGAGGAGCAATTACAGTTGCTTTATAGAAACATGTTGTTCCTGGGTACAAAGCTAATACGTCCTGTTGAGCAGGAATTTCAGGTGAAGATTTTGCAGCTTCCGAACTCAAAACTGGAATCACATAACGTGGAGACAACATGTAACGTCTTTTTTGATGTATATAATTAGCCGTAAATCCTGTTTTCTATCAGTGTGAGCTTACTGCTTTTCTCCGTAATCATCTTGATCTACATCCTCCACTTGATACTTGTTTTTGTCTGCATAATATTGGAGAACAACGGCCAAGATCCACTCTTCGCTTTTGTCTTTTTCTTTTGGTTGTCTTGCAGCAACCTAAGTTTTGATTGTGTGATTTCAATGAAATGTGAAGATTAAGCTTTTTCTGAAATCCCATTTTACCGTTGTTCCCTTTACAAAAATATGATTTCCGTTTGCTCTACTATACAACAATTAAAAAAACTCGTTTTTCCTGAATTTCTCTTGTATGGTATACTTTTCTATTTCTGATTTCCTTTTCTTCCTTTTCTGATCTAAATAAAGGAATCAGAAATATGCTTTGTGTAAGGTTTTGTAGCGTTAATTTACCCTGCTCATTATCTCGCAATGCAACCAGAACAGATATCTTTTCAATGATATCTTGGATGGTCCTATTTCAAAAAAGAATGAGCATTTGATGGAGACCATGATGGCATATCTATGCCTACTTTTGCTCGCTTGCGGTCAACTCGATGCCACGCTTGTAATTGTCTTTTAATTTCTGATAAATCAAGCTGGTAATACCTTGCTTAATGTCCACGGATAATTGAACTTTATTGATGCTGTTGATGATGGCTTCTTCTTCCTTCTGAATGCCCTCTAATTTCAGCAGCGATGTGCAAATTTGCTTCCACAAGCCAAACTCTTCCACTGAGCCGTCATCTTGAGTGCGCGATGAACGTGATTTACGCTCCATAATATTAATTTTCTGAAGGGTCGTTGTTGTAAATGAGAAAGAGGAAAAAAATTTCTAGCAGCAGCTACACCCTGTGTGTAGTATTAGCTCGTATCGAGAGACGTTCTCAGCGAAATGTCGTTTAAAATTCCGTGCAACTCTCATTCAGGTTCAAAAATAGCCTCTGCAAGCGTTTATTTGGGAAATCACAAAATAAAGGTGGAGAATCACAGCGGTAGTCCGATCACACAATGGATTCTTCTCGGTTCTCCTTTCTCATCAGACACAAGAAAAAGAAAAAAAGACACATGAGGTCTTTTTAGTGTTTAAAGAAAAAGGGGGGATTACACAAAATCTCTCGCTTGTCCCCCTTTTTTGCTTATTTTAGGTGTCTGTTGCACTGATTTACGAAATTACCCCCTTTGGACAACGAATGCAACATGACTCCTATAAATAACCCTTTGATTATTTGCTGTTCCGCAAATCTCTGAGAACAAGCAATTTGCTATATAAAGAGATTGTATTTTGGGTCAAATCTCTTTTGGATCTTCTTTCTCTTTCAAGTTTATATTTTCCTATATATATAATCATCTACTTTCCTTTACTCTTCTTTCACTCTACATCTCACACTTGAAAATATGAAACTTTCGCTCGCCCTTATTTCCTCGTCATTCTTGGTAGCCATTGCTCAAGCCGCCACTGTCAAATTCAACGTCATTGCACCTTCAGCTACTGATGTAAAGGTGTCTGTCAATGGCCAACAAATCGCACTTACAGCTGCTGATCCCAACGTCCCTTACTTTAGCGGTGATGCCGAAGTTGGTTCTGCTAAAGACTACAAGGTAGATCATGTATACCCTTTAATTGACATTGAAAAATTTTAACACTCTCTTAAATAGTATGTTGTCGGTGGTACTGAAGAAACCTTCACTCGTACACTCGATAGCACCAAAGCCTCCACTCTCAACGATTTCTACAACCGTTCTGTAACTTATGCCAACATTCCCAAGTTACCTTGGCCCATTGAGAAAGATGTAAGTATTCGATACATTACATGACATGACATTGAAGCCCCTACATTGATTTCCACACCACACCCGACCCCTTTCGCCCTTAAAAGAACTATACCTGAAACACCCAATGTCTTTTTAAATTAGTTACTAACGACGACATTTTCTCAATTCTAGCCTCAATGGACTCAAAAGGGAGAGAAGGCTGCAGTCTTTGACGAAAACTACATTCCCAGTGTTTTCCTTAGCGGTGATGCCGCTCAAGTTGACAACTTGGTAAAGAATGTCCCCAAGGACAAGATCCAAGGTTCTCTTACCTTCATCGGTGCTGATTACGCTAGCTCTTTCCAAAATGTCACCTTTGGTCTCCACGGTGCTGGCAAGAAGAACAACAATGCCAAGCAATCATGGAACTGGGCTCTCAACGGTGGCGATATGCTCGGCAACCGTAACTTCTTCAAGCTTCGTCACATGGAGGAAGATCCTACCCAACTTCGTGAACGTCTCTATTCCGATGTCTTGCATGCTTTAGGCACATATGGTAACGAGGCCAACATGGTCAGACTCTTTGTCAATGGACAATTCTTTGGTACCTTCAACATGTTGGATGATATTACTGAATTCTCATACATCAATGCCATGTTCCACGCTGGTAAGGCTCCTGCCAAGCAAGGTCTGCTGTACGACGGTATGTCTGGTGCTGATTTCCTGTATCATCCTGGAAACCTCGATGGCTACTCTTCTTGGGCTCCTAATGCTGCCAACTCTCAAGGCTATGAAGCTCTTGATCCCTTGTGTAAGGCTTTCAACGAAACCAATGTTGCTGACAATGCCGCTCTCGCTACTTTTGAGACCCAATTCGATACTGACCACTTTTTGCGCTTCATGGTCATGGAGTACTTGGCCGGTCACTGGGATGGTTACTGGATGGCCCAAACCAACGATGGTGCCTACAAGGATGGCGAAACCAACAAATGGTACTACTTGGGTCAAGATTATGATGCCACTTTTGGTGTCAACCTCGCCAGCCCTGAAGGTATGCAATTCACCTCTGTTTCATACAAGGACTTCCCTGCCCGCTATCCCGGTGGCATCATGATCAACCGTCTCTTGGAGAATCCCGACAAGAAGGCTACCTTTGAAAAGTACTTGACTGAAACTGTTCGTGTCCTCTTCAACAATGTCACTCTTACCAACCGTGCATTGGCTCTCCACAACTTCCTCTTGCCTGATCTCGAATGGGATCGTTCCATCACTCAACAATCTCCTGGTATCAACTTTGGTTGGAACTTTGCTCAAGTTACCGAAAACTTGTGGCAAGGTGTTTCCGCTCCCAATGCTAATGGCGGCGGTGCTGCTTGGGGTTTAGTCCAATGGATCGTCGAGAGATCCAATGCTGTCGCCAAGGAATTCAACATCTCTATTGTCACTGAGCCCGCAGGACCTCCTGCTTCTGCCAGCAACAACACTGTTACCCCTGGTGGCGGTGCCAACACTTCCTCCAGCAACAATGGCGGTGCTTCTTCCACTGGTAACTCCAACACTGCTGCTCAATCCAACGGTGATAAGAGTGCTGGTATGCGTATTGCTCCCACCTCCATTGCTTTGGTTGGTGTCTCTGCTGTCGTTGCTGCTCTTGCCCTCTAAATACCCTCTCTCTCTTTCTCTCTCTCACACACACACACGACATCACGAGCGATATCTGATTCCAATTAGTTTCTTTTCTACCATCACCAACGACTCTATTCTTTCCCTTCTTACCCTAAATGTAATAATAGTATTTTTAAGTTATAACTCTTTTTCTATAATATAATAATCATTGTAATATCATCTATACTATTATCCGCAGATGCTCGTTCTTTATCAGTTGAATGTGTTTCTTTTTCCTTGTAATACATTGCTTGTAACCACAATTATAATTATCGTTTGATGCAAAACTTGAATTTCTTCAATGTTCATTAGCTCATGTATCACACCAGTTAAATAAGCAGGAAATTAAGCATTTAGACTCAATGACTGATCTAATACATGTACAATTAGATAAAAAACCCTGTATACATTTTAGTATATGGAATTCAAAGAAATTTTGTACAATGTTACCTGCATGCTTGAATGGATATCTTGACCATCTGTGTCTGTATAGTAAATTTAAAGTTTAGTGGCACCAATGTTCTTTGCTACTGATTTAGGTAAGCTTTTCATAATGGGGGGGGGGGAGGACAAATACAGGAAAGAAAGAAGATCATTTTTATTTTTGGTCATTTTGCTTTCCCAGGAATAGACAGTGGGTTTCTTATTATTCAAAAAAACGGCTGTTGTTGCTTCTGCTGCTGCTGTTGTTGCTTTACTTGCGACGCAGATGGTGGTGGTGGCAGCAAAGGCACAAGTCCACCGCTGCCGGATGAATTGCTGCTGGCTGGTTTCTGTCTTGTTCTCTTTGCCTGCTCACCCAATTCCCACTATTAATAGGCTGGCAACACCAAATATAGACAGCACTGCACACTTACCCCGACACTACCAATCGTAATGTTGATGGTTTGACCCTCTTTCAAACTATAATCCTTTTTGGGTGTGGTGTCTGCATGCGCTGCTCGCTCTACTGCTTCTTTTTCTGCGCGCAATTGTCTTGAAATCAAGATTAATCGCTGCACAATCTCATAGATCTGATATCCCACTTACTTTACGAAATCTTGTAATGTTACATTGAAATCAAAGGCATCTGTTCGTTCCTGGAAACCCATTCCAATGAAAGCATGCCGACCTATCAAACATTGGCTTTTAGGAACGCTCTCTCTCTCTCTCTCACCCTTTCATTGCAAATGTCCAACCTACCATCACTTTCAATCTTGAGTACAAAATAACGGCTGGAATCCAACACTGCCTCCACAGAATTTGAATGAACCTCATATGGGCAAACGGCAAATACCTCGCCTATCGTTTTGCCGTTAATCTCGAGTTTCTTTATCTTCTCTCCCTCTAATTAACTTTCTCTCTCTCTCTCTCTCTCTTTCCGCTGCTTTACCTGTGCTGTTGTCCTCCATACGAATTTCACACTTTTTTCCTTTGCTGATGATTCTTAAACGGCCCTTCCACAGAAACGAGCTGCCAAGATCTCCCCATTCTGCAGCTCTAAATTTAGATGTTGATTTGAGTTGACCTTTCCTTTACTTCCAAACGGTTATTTATACCTATAACCTCTTGCTGCTGTTCTGGGAGGGATTTTGTAAACTAGACGCCAGTTTATTATTAGCCATCTCGTGTATAAGCATCCTTTTGAGACTGTGATATCGTACCGAAACATTCGCGAATGATCAATAAAACACTCTCGTACTCGTCGTCCATGATCTGTATACAGGTTGAGTGAAACGAAAAGAGAGGGAGCAAAAGAAAAAAGTATCCTCAAACAAAAAGCAAAATGCAATGCGGCTATTTAATCTTGACTGTGATGGGCAACCGCCAGCAGGTTCAACCTCGAGATGTCTACTCTTGACTATATGATACAGTCATAACTCGATTCAAGAGACTGGTGGGGGGAAAAGAAAGTGTTTCTTATACCGAGACTCTCTTGAACTGAATAGCTGTAAAGGACCTGAAATTGGGTCTGTGTGCTCGGAAAAGCACAGTTTCTACTACAAGCACTACTGTTTCAATTTAGGCACTACATTTACGTCTATTCAATACTCGCAAAACCTGACATTATTAAAATGGTACAGCCCTTAGTTGGTAGCCCCAGGGCTTGACTAAGGTTGTAAATAAGTGTATGTGGCACACCTGATTAGACTTGAATTAGATATAGTCAATCCGTGTCGCTGCGGCTCGGAGACCGATAGCAGAACATCTCTTCGAAGCTGTCATCTGAACCCAAAAAACGTGCCTAATAACGAGGAGAGATCCTTAACACGTATACTCAAATGTCAGATTTCAAAATGCAGCAGCATGCGATTAGATCCTACAGGGTGCTAACAGTAGATATTGAGCGTATCGAAAGCAATTAGACGTCTATAGTGTCTTTTACTATACAAAGGATGGCTGCCAGGGCAAAACACCACCGCCGCCAGCCAGGGCTGGGATTGAATTTCATAGGCTGCTCCACTACTGATCTGCTGGATCGCGAAAATGGACATCCGAAACCCTTTCAGGAGCAATTACACAAGATGTTACTATTGTAACAGCAGGTATTTCTCTACCTTTTTACATGTAAAATTGAGCAAAGAATCCAATGGTGTTAATTTGAAAGCGATCCTTTGGTTTTGTAGAGAGCAACTGTCGAAAAATGCAAAACACGTTTTCTGGGGAAATGTCTACAAACACTATAGTAAATTGACCCGAAGACACTTTTACATGCTCCAATGCGTTTCTACGATTGTTTTGAGCAT
>JAXQGS010000599.1:0-16699 GCA_037040325.1 Mucor sp. M7501 | reverse complement strand
ACTACACCAGTGTTTCCCCTGTGGAACACTCCTCCTATACAATCTTGCTACTTTCGAAAGCTCAAATCAAAGCTTGATTCAAAGATGGATTAAAAGATAAGGAAAAAAGAAAGGAAAACTAGAACTAAGGAAAGAACTGGATCCGATGAGTGCTTTTTATAGTCTTTTGTGGGAAAATTATTTGAGACCGTTTAAATTGCGTTTAAACAAATTGTTTCTTTGCAGCAAAGCTTGGAAAAAGTTTTTCAGGAACCTTCCTGTACGTAAGCATTTTAAATATTACGTATCTTTATAACTAAATACAAAACGGATATAGCAGCAGGCTGAAGGAGTACGACTTTGAACTAGAGCGAGCATTGTATCAAGGTTAAAATGGAAAAAGGAAGGAGGTGGTTGTCTATTAAGCAAGCAATACATTGAGGCATTTCTGGCTACAGTGCAAAACCTTATTATTGCAACTGCAACATTTGATATATCATTGAAAAGCTATTAATCCCCCAAAATCCGGTCATGTATTGCAGAACGTTTCTCTGCTTCTGTTTCATGTACTTTGCGCGATTTACATACCATCATGGTTGTATAACATGCATTAGCTATGACTAAATTTTCGATAAATGAAAGGAGTATGCATGCTGTATCAACCTCATCATCGAAGCAAACTTCGCCATGAACACAATGCCACGTTGGCCTAAATGCTCTCATCAAAGCAACTACATTGCTTCATTGCGTTATACATATTTCGACTTACATGCTCGAAAACTGCTGCTAAAAGCCAGGCAATATCGAAAATGTCATCAAAACTCGGTAATTAAATCAAGGTACATTTGTCAAAATGCATAAATCCCTTTATTGCAATTCAGGCTTAAAATGGATGGTTTCAATGCAGATCCCAATCTAACAAAGTACCTTGGTCTTCCTATACTTTTGCTCACTCCTTTGACAACGAAGGATATGAAATTAAAGTCTCCTCTACGAATATTACAGCTCTAAATTACTCTGAAACCGTAAAATGTGAGGTATTATTGCTATCCATGCCGGCTATTGAATCCAAAGAAACAATGACCATCTCAGAAATGAATTGAATGCTATTCAGTAGTATCCAACATCTTTGGGTGTATCATCCAGCAAACAAAAACTGATTGTTTCCAAGTGCACTAGTTGCCATATATTGATCCTTCCACCGTCCCTTAAAATGATTGTAGTACACAATAAAGCTATAATGTTTGTACATTGTGCATGGTAAGAGTGCTGATATCATGTCGAGTTACAGTATGATTTTGGCAAGAATTCCTTGGTTTGGTCATTTCTTCAAATATGTCATTGATGTCATGGGATATTCATTCTAGTGTTTGACAACCTTGTTTTCTTTGCGTTTTGCATAAAAATTTAACGTTCAAAACGGACCTTTTTATTTATAGCGTCGACAAATTATAGTTGCTTGCAAATATACACTACCCGTCCCCTCCCCCCACATACAAAGCCCTTGAATCACTTACCTCTTCCATATTGAATGGCAGAACAGCAGAGATAAAAGAGAAAACAAGATCTCCCTTTGCTCCAATTCTCCTTGAAATGTGCGCTGTCTACTGCATAACAAAGATGACGTTCGTTTTAAGCTTGTTTTTGTATGTATCCATATGTGCGATTTATCAAAGTAGGGTGGGAAAAATAGACTGATGTATCCAATTCGGGAAAATATTGTTCAGGAATACAGCTGTCCTGCCTCGATTGGTTTGGTTCCTTTGTAAATAAGCATAAATTTGTTCCATCACATTGTTGTCCGACAGTTGTGTTTAACAAGATGCTGCTGATTAGCGTTGTTTTGATAAGAGCAGAAAGAAAGAGACCTCCCCCCCTTATTCGACAGATTTAGTGTGTGTGTGTGTGTGTGTGTGTGTGTGTGTGTGTCGTGTGTATGTGGCCAGGAGGTTGTTGTTGATGTAGCTGTGTGATATGAGGGTGCCCGGATCTCTCTTTGGTGTGTGTATATATAGCTGTGTTCATCTCCATCTCTTTTTCGTTTCTTCTCTTCATCTCCATATTCAAACTACTGAACAATGTCTCCTCCTCAAGAACCTATCCACATTGACTCTGCTTCCTACTCGTCTCCAGCGGATCTCCATTCCAAAGACGATGACTTCAAGCTGTCCGATCTTATACAATCTATCCATCATGTACTGGGCGATGAAGGCCTTGACTCTGAACGTATTGATGCACAAAAGATCATTCAGTTGATGAACAAATATAGCTCGAATTCTGCCGACTGGAATCAATACACGCTGTTTGACCATTCCAGAGCGTACACACGAAACTTGATTGATGATGGCAATGGCAAGGTGAGATGCGTTTGGTGATAGCGTGTATAGTGGTGATAGACTAACATTCTTTGTCTGCAATCTGTAGTTCAACCTAATGATTTTAGCTTGGAGCAAAGGCCAAAAAAGGTGGGAAAAATCTATCACATACCTGCATGCGAGCTACCGTCACTAAACATTTGTTGTTTGTCTCTTAGTCCAATTCATGATCATTCAGGATCACATTGTGTTATGAAAATCCTTGACGGAGAATTGCAAGAAACTCTCTTCAATTGGCCATCATCAGGTGAGCAACAAGACGAGGTTCCCCAATGTGCTGATATCACCGAGAGCTCGGCAGCACCCGCATCCACAAGTACAGACCAACACCTGAATGGGCAACCATTGGCTATATCCAAGAATACCGTGTACCAACCAAATCAAGTCACCTATGTACATGGTAAGGGTTATCACTGCCTAGTAAACAATACAGTCAGATAAGCTAACATACAGTGCATCTCCTAGATAACATTGGCTTACATCGTATCTCCAATCCAAGCACAGAGCGAGGCGCCGTATCTCTCCATTTATATACACCACCCTATCAAATGTGCAAGACATTTGAGGAGAACACTGGCAAAGCACGAAGCAGCGGTGTTTGCTCATTCTATTCCATCAACGGTCAACGTATCCAAAAGTAAAGCGAAATGTCTGATCAAACATGATATCAATAAAACATGAAATTTAAAGAAAAGAGAGTGAAAAAAGAAAGGAAACATTCCCTTTCTCCTTTTAACATGTAATAGCTTCGTTTCTTAACCACTTGTATACTCGAGAGATGGTGAAATCGTCCGTCCATCTCATTGGGTAGTTGCAAATGCAGTGCTCATTGCTTCAGTGTTACACATTTTTATTATTAGCTTTACAATTTCATGCCAGCAAACAACTTGCAGAGCTTTCCCTTCTTCTTTGGCTTGGGTTCAGGTGCTGCTGGAGTCTTGGTTTGATTTGGCTCATTGTCCATGGTAGCTGTTTCTTGCATTTCTTCTCTAGTAATGGCGATTTGATTGACCAAATCGTTCACTCTGCTGATGATGGGGGCATTGGATGCAGTCATGTCACATAGATCCTTCAAAACCTCGTAATGCTTTGTCAAATCGCCTGTTTTCTTTAACAATTCCTCATATTTCTCTTTGTAAACTTTGTCGCAATCCTCTTCCAGTGGGAGATACACCGTAAGAACTTGTGTTTTGCGATAGGTCTTTTGGCAAAGAGGACACTTAGTGCTACCTGAAAGCAAGCACTCCTTGATACTAAATTACAATGTTAGTTTTCGTACATTAAAGATTTCAGGTTTTATATATATACCATTTCTCTCCAAAGCAATGACCGCAAGGCAATGATACAATGGCAGTATCGTTGGTCATGTCATCTAGGCAGATACAGCAGGTCAGTTTTTGGTGCATGTTGTTTGTACGAATTGGAGTAAGAGGAATATTTTGTATTTCAAACCTGTTATAGAGCTATCCTTATATACAATGTTGACATAAAGAGCATTTGTACTTTGCTAATTGTGTTGATCTATAAGGGTTTGTATCTATAAGGGGGTTTCTTGATTCGAAAGAACAATGAAGTGTAATGAATGGCATTTTAGTGGCAACATTGATGCACATTGTTCAAACGATAAACTCTTCATTTTGGTGTGTTTGTTGTCCTCGAAACAAGTTGCCTAGGCAGTCTGTGTATTATATATCGTGTATCGGCCAGTTTTCAAGCTAATGTGCAACTGTTTCAATGCTGTACATGGCGAACATTCTTCATAAAATATAAAGATGCTCGCCATCTAAGTACTGACCAAACGACAGCGACTATCAACACAGGGTAATTTCATTGTAATGAGAAGCACAAAGCTGCAGCTTTCAACAAAGAGAGCACACGTATTGGTTGATGAACGTATAAGCATGTACTGTACTCTTTCACATGCATTAAGAAGAAGCATCCATGAAAATTACACAAAATTTAGCCTTAACATTGAAAGAGTATTATGTAGAAATGATTGTATGACACACTAAAAAGCTTACATCGCTATTTAGTACAGAAATTAGATGTCTTTGTTATTAGATTTGAAATTAATTAAATAAGTATGTATAAATAAATGAATATTATTTTGTTTGGATATCGTAAATCAAGCCCATGTGTTCCATCAAGGAGCCGAGTACTTGTTTAAGAGCTTGCAGCTCTGTTTCTATCCTCAAATTCTAGACGCTTGTTAGGACTGTTGTAGATGGTAGTGAGGATACTGAGAGGGAAAGCAACGCATGTAACAAAGATAAGGCCACGGTCCATCTTGCCATCAGGATTACGGAGAGCATCCATTACAGCCAAGATGATGAGACCCAAAACCTGAGAGCACATCCATAACAAGGAGCTAGAGATAGCTTCACTGATGGGATAAGATGCTACAAAATAAAGCATGAGTTACCATACATCAATGACAAGTGTAACGTGTATATAAGCTTACATTCAACGGAAAGTTCGAGAGCAACTGGCAAGAGAGAAAAGGTGAAGAAGCCCAGCAGAACACAAATAGCCATAATAGCATCGTATTTTCCGGTTCTGACTAATGAGAGGGAAAAAAATATACATGTGAGTATTTTCATGAAGCACACAGAGACTCATGAGAGTCCTTACCAACAAAGTAAAAGGCCAAGTACAAAGCGCCAATAATGGGAACATAGATTTTGATGACAATCTTGTGACGACCGGTCTTATCAATGAATACACCAGTAATAATAGCACCCACAAGGCCAGCAACGATGAAGGCAGCACCGAGATAACCAGCATCATCAACACCGATATTGTAAGGGCCAACAATTTGAGTTAAAACAGAGGTGAAAGCTGAAGCCAAACCACACAAAATGCCAAAGGAAACCATGATGATGAGGAAGTTCCAGTTGGTGAACAGCTCGCGGAGAGATTGGGCAAATGTGAGAGCAAACTTGTTCTTTGATGAGGCACTGTATGATGGAGGAGTCTTGGGCTTTTTAGGGATGAAGAACACAGGAAGGGCACAACCGGTAGTAACACAAGCAATGACAAGGAACTATAGAAAATTCACATTTAAGCAAACCTGCAGAATGTAAACTGTGTGTACATTAGCACTTACACCGGTATTCATAGTAGAAGCATCAGTGACAATGGCAGGAATAATAAGAGAGGCAATGGCCATACCAATAGAGTTGGCTAAACTGTGGGTTAACCTCGTGCACTATTGCTGTTTTGAGACTGAATCACTTACTGATACCACCGACCATGGAAGCTGTACCTCTGCCATCAGCACTGAACCACAAAGCAGCGTACTATGAATGTGCCTGCATGTCAGTATACTTTCTATCGTCAGAAATCTACATTTGTAACTTACGGGTGTGCAGACATTTAGGATGAAAGGTTGACCAATAGCACAGATAGTCTATAACGTTTGTTAGTCAAACGTAGATCAAGAGTATCCTATTGTATTCTCAACATACTTGACCAATAATAGCCAAGGCTAATCTACCGGTAGGATCATTCACAAAAGAAGAAAAGTAACGCAACCAAGCACCAATAGCCTGTAAAACTGCACCGATAATAATCTATATGGTGCAAATTAGTTTGAGCACAAAGTTAAGCTCTAGTCCTTAATTACTTACACCCATTTTAATGGACCAATGTTCATAGACCCAACTGGAAGCAGGACCAGCGACCAGATAGGTCAACATGAAGACATTGGAGAACCAATTGATGGTAGTCAAGCCAATGTTGTTAAAGTACTGGCTAGCATAATCGGGAACAGGTGCAACTGCCAACCAATTCAGAGAAGATGCAATGTTGGATAAAGCAATGACAGTTAAGCCAAAGAAACGAATCTTGTAGGTTTTGAAGATGAATGATAGTTCTTCCAAATCTTCGTCACCGTGCCATGATTTACGGTCATCCAGTTGATGTGCTGTGTGATCCATGATGTTGTTTAAAACAGCAAGAAATGTATAAAAGAAAGGAAAGGAAAGGGAGATGTTGAATGTAATGTATAAAAGTTTGGTTTTTGATTTAAATGTGTGTCTGTGTGTGGAAATAGCCAAGCGAAACCACACAGACTAGGTGATACACAGGTGCGCAATAGAGTTTAGAATTTCGGCTGTTGAATCAGCATGTGAACACACAACATCTAAAAATGCACATTTGTGTATATTGAACATCATAAAAGTCTTGATTGAACGGGTTTATTATAGTATCTATATGTCGCGGAGATCGATGATTTCCAGTGGAGAGGTGTCCATCATTCGTATCAAATGTGGCTCGTTGACAATGTCCTATAGAGAACTTGTTAGTGGCTGATCTCATTACTGGTTGATCAAAAGAATCATACGTTGTAGAGTGTCACTTGATTAGCTGATTCATGTGGATGAAACGGCTCTTTTATCTTGCAACTGGCTATTTCTTTTAGTCCATTTGGTGTAGTTATACGAAAAACACCAAACCTAATGATTAAGAGAGAAAGAAAGAGAGGGAGAATTAGTTTCACATGAATCGGGAAAGCTACACAAGGATATTTGTTTGTAGTACTCTGGTGCGTGGTTCGGAGAACAGACGATTGCTACTGCTTCAGGAAGCATCAGTTGGTAAGAGCACTGCGTATGTAAATCGACAGAGCTCAAGAAGCATGTTTGAGAGGGATGAGTCTATAAAATAATGTTGCATGAATGAGATCCAGGGTCCAAATGGATCTAATGAAATAGAGCCTTCTACAATAAATTGCGTTCACAAAGCACTAATACATACATGGATCCAACCTAGCGTAATTAACTCTCTCTCATCCTGATATTCAAAGATCGCCTCTTCATCCTTGGTTGTACAGGTATCACTTGTGCCCATTTGATTTGGAATTATTAAAGATGTTACAAAGAATTGATTGTTTTTCTGTGTGTGCGTACAACAACAAGTAATATCAGCATACAATGTCATTATCATGATAGATTAAGCTGTGTGCACAAACCAATTTTCCGCTGAGTATACCACATGTTTCCACATTATTTTTTGTATTGAAACGTGCAAGCGCTAGGAACTTTGCTTGTATATCCAATGGTATATTTAGAACTCGAAGTTTAGTATTGCCTACTTGTAAACATTTCAAATGGTGTAAGCAACATCTCCCCGCTTCTGGTCCCACCCTCCTCCTTCCCTTAATTAATTCTGATGTGTGCTGCTAAATACTTTACCTGATCCATAAATCGAGTCCGCTAATAAACCTGCATTGGACCCTTCTTCTTGATGTTCTTTGTTTATAAATAGCTGTATTTTGGGTGGAAGCGGTGGCGGTGTATCTTTATCAAGCTTGATCTTGGGTGGTATAGGTGGAGGTGGCACATTATTGTTTTTATTTCTATCCATCAAATGTTGACTTTTTTTTTTCCCTAATTACTAGATGTGCTTTTTGTTTCATACATTTGGGACGTACCTGGTTGAGTTTGAGTATTCCCACTCCATTGGCGATCCTGATCTGCTATCACTGACACCCAAATATGTAAGCTCCGGTTATCAGATCCATCAGCGAATATGCCAAAGCTCACCTTTGATTGCCCTGACCCTGATAATTTTGGGGTTTTGTATTGAAATGAAACTCTTCTTCTAGTCTTAAACGAGGTTTTTGTGGTTGTTGGCTCTGCTTTGAGTTTGTCGTCGATTGTTTGGAATCATCCTTGCCGGTGCTGTTCTCTTTTTGAAAGAATTGATAGCTTTCATGAACAGCTTCAATGGTCGGCCTTAGTAATTCAACAGCGTCCAATGCTTCAATGCAAGTCTGTAAAAATGATACGCATCCTTTGTCAGAGTGCTGATCTCACCCACACAACCAATAGCTTACCTTGATTAATGCTTGATTGTTCATATAATCAAATCCAGGACGGTGACCGAGTTCATTCAGTATAAGGCTATACAGTTTCCAGACTGTTGATACAAAGCTGCTTTAACTCTCGACAACAGACTTACTTGATGTATCTCATAAAGTACAAGTAGGCTTGCTCCTGGTTCTCTTCTCTGTAATAGATGCGAGCTTGCTTCAGCATCAAATCGGCTGAACTAATGTATATGTCAATGGGTATACAATCGTCAGTATGAACTTTTGCCATGGCGTTGAGCTCCTTGATCGTTTTTGGTGGACTAGTGGGTGGCGATGCCGGTGTCATTGCTGCTATTGAAGAGAGGAATAGTAAAAAAATGGATATTGAGTGTATTTACAATGTGTTTATGTGTTTGAAAAGGGCCAAGAAATCCTTTTGGCCTTTTTTTTCCTTAATTAACAACAAAACGACTGCTCTTTCGTAATGCGATCATAGCATTATTGGGCGTCATGCTTAACACACCGCATGTATCTAAAGTATCTGATAAATATGGTCAAGCCAAGTAATAATGTTTTTCAAACTGCAATTCTCTTCTTGATATCATCAGAGGCGTTCATTGTCTTTATAATGAGAAGGGATCAATATTGGCTGGTGGTGGTGGCAACAAGATGGTTTAAATGTTGCTTGACATCTAGATCTCTCGATCTCTGAGATTGGACATAGTTATTGTTGTCAATCCATCTGTACAGTATTATCTCGATTTAAGAGACTCTGGTTTAAGAGAATTTCAATAAAAGAGGCACCTTTGAATCCACCAAAGTTTGGTTCCCTAAAATCACTGCTTGGAGTGCCCTAATTCGATTTAAGAGATTGGAGACACTGTCATATCCACCAATCCACTAAATTTGGAAAAATTTGAGATTTTGAGGCAGGAATTGCCTGCAATTGAGGCAATGTCAAACTCGATTCAACCTTCTTGCGTGTCCCTCTTGTGCGCATAATGCACTGTTTCACTGGATGAGGAACTACAGACCATCAGATCGGATGTTAATAAGCGCAATGTTCAGTGAGCATCCTTCAAATGTATTTACCACTGTAGAATCAAGAGTTTAGATCGCTTGTATCTCGCCAACGAAGCGCGATCTCGGCCTCAAAACAAGTGCAATCGTGTTCTACGACATGACATTAGGTTATGAATCACTTCTCAGCAATTTTCTGGGGACCGAGTTGATCATCGATTTTTTGAAAATTTTGCCCTGTACTAGCAAGGGAAAATTTGATGATTTTGAATGATGGAGGTTTTCACCTCGAAAATGAAGTTTTCTACTAAGGTGTTCCTATGCTCAAAACAATCGTAGAAACGCATTGGAGCTCGTAAAAGTGTCTTAAGATCATTTTATTATAGTGTTTGTAGACATTTCCACCGAAAACGTGTTTTGCATTTTTCGACGGTTACTCTTCACAGACTAAAGGGATCGCTTTAAAATTAGCACCATTGGATTCCTCGTTCAATTTTGCATCTAAAAGAGTAGAGAAATACCTGCTGTTCGAGTAGAAAAATCCAGCGTAATTGCCCCTGAAAGGTTTTTGGATGTCCATTTTGCGATCCAGAGGACCAGTTGGAGCCTCTAAAATTCAATCCCAGCTAGGCTGTGTTTTGCCCTAGTAGGTAACCTTTTGTATAGTAAAAGACATAATGTAGGCGTCTAATAGCCATTTCTACGCTCAATATCTGCCAGGGTCACCCTTTATGTTCCAATAGAATGCTGCTGCATTATGAAATCTGGCATTTGAGTATACATGTGAAGGGTCTCTCCTCGTTATTGGGTACGTTTTTTGGGTTCAGATGACAGCTTCGGTTAGATGTTCTGCTATGGCTTTCTGAGTTGCATCGATAAGGATTGGCTGTATCTGATGAACAATGAAAAAGGTCCTTATAATTGCGCAATTCAGGCCTAACCAGATGTGCCATATATACACGCATTTACGACTTTAGTCAAGCTCTGAAAATCGTGCTACATATTTGTATTACTGGCAAATCATTTTAATGATGTCCGAAATTCGTATAATACATATTTAATATGCGTATTCTTCTACCAAATTTTGACTAGCTTACTGCTTACACTGTTAATTGCAATGATAAAAGAAATGTACCCTGGATCGAAGCTCACTGGGCGATGCCAGTGTTGAGAATAGCGAGACTAGTCAGTTAGCGATAGACATACATACCAAACACAGCATTAGTATAGCTACTTGCTTTTGTAAACACTTTTACAATTATTGCTGTTTTCCAATCAAGCTATTATCTTATCAGATTTGGATATGAAACATAGAGACTACTTTGTAGCTATTCCAAAACTACGCCTCGCTTCTTCGCCTCAGCTCCCCGAGATTTGCAGTTTCGCTGTACCTGAAATCATCTTATCAGATCAAGTATATAAAGAAGGGCGGTTCCTACCCTATAGCTGCTCTGTCAATTGAACCAAAAGATATACAATCCTTGATTCAATAATGGTAAATAAACGAGCAATGTACACGTACACGGATCCACACACTCACATGACCTTAATTACTAGTCTTCTTTACCTGCCGCGCGACCTGTTATTAATGTCTACTCTATTAACAAGAGTGACATGATTACAAATGCCATTCCTGTTCCCTCCGTCTACCGTGCTCCTATCCGTCCAGACATTGTTCGTTTTGTTCACACCAATATGGCCAAGAATAAGCGTCAACCTTATGCTGTATCTGACAAGGCAGGTGAACAAACCTCTGCTGAATCATGGGGTACTGGTCGCGCAGTTGCTCGAATCCCTCGCGTCAATGGCTCTGGTACACATCGTGCTGGTCAAGCTGCTTTTGGAAACATGTGTCGTGGCGGTCGTATGTTTGCACCTACCAAGGTGATGCGTCAATGGCATGTCAAGATCAACTTGAATCAAAGAAGATTCGCTACTGTCTCTGCTTTGGCTGCTTCTGGTCTCCCTTCTTTGGTCATGGCGCGTGGTCATCGTATCAGCAAGATTGAAGAAGTTCCGTTGGTAGTAGAAGACAAGATTGAGTCTTTGGTCCGTACAAGAGAGGCTGTTGATACGCTCAAGTCTATCCATGCTTACAGTGATGTCGAAAAGGTCATTCGTTCTCGCAAGATTCGTGCTGGCCAAGGTAAACTTCGTAACCGTCGCTTCCGTCAACGCCGCGGCCCTCTCATTGTCTATAACCAAGACAATGGTATCGTACGAGCTTTCCGCAATATTCCTGGCGTTGAGTTGGTTAATGTGCGTCATTTGAACGTGCTGCAATTAGCTCCTGGTGGTCATCTGGGCCGATTTATCATTTGGACTGAAAGCGCTTTTGCCCTCTTGGATGAACTGTACGGCACCTATGAGACTCCCTCATCGATGAAGAAAGATTATCAATTACCAGATAATATCATGGCTAATCCTGATGTCGCTCGTTTGATCAACTCGGATGAGATCCAATCTGTGGTTCGCCCTGCAATGACCAAGCATACCAAGAGACCTTTCACGCAAAAGAAGAACCCTCTCAAGAACCAAGGCATCATGAACCGCCTGAATCCCTATGCCCAAGTATTACGTCGTGCTGAACTGTTGCAGTCCAACAAGAAGAAGCAACAGCGCCAACCCTCGATTGTGTCCAACAAAAAGTGTAAGTATCTGACCACTTGTTGCTTCAAACATGACTAATTTCTCGTATTACAGTCGTGAACCAGTTGCTTGTCTGTGCTTGAGGCCTACCTTGCTAGTATTATGCTGTTCCATGCAATGGTTGGGCAGCTTTTCGTAGGTCTTGTCAATGTCGTAATAGACAATATAGACAATGTGGCTGTAGGGTTTTCCGTTGTCTTTTAAAGCTAATATCGATATTAAAGAATACGTTTGATTTGTCATGTCTGTGTGGTTGAGAGATTTGTTTGTTGAAAGGAGCATTATTATGCCAAATGGTAAAGTACATTGTACCACAGACACCGATATATCAAGTAAACAGAGTTGAGCCTTTGTAACTATATCCTGCCTGTTTTGTCGTGGAGCAGCTACAACACCCTCAAAATATGTGGATGTAATAGGCTTATAATTCACATTTCATCTAGTATATCCACATTTGTTACGCAACCCAAGCTGCCACAAACACCTCTCCTGTGTCCTTTTCAGTCTTTCATATCTGATCTCATCCTGTTTCAACCTCATAGTAGCCAGATGAGCATCCTTACATCTATCAAGTGCAAGTTGCCTGATTCATTTGATTGGCCAACGCAATGCTTTTAAAAATCGCATTTTCAAGTTCTAACGAATGTGCTCTATCACCTTTTTCTTCACTTTTACTTTGTGTTTCAAACATCATGCCACCTCTCGCAAAATGCTTACCTATGGAGCTTTGGTTAAACGTGTTCGAGTTGCTAAAGTACCGATCGGATTTGGCTAAATGTCTTCTGGTGTGTCGAACTTGGCGCCCTTACGTGGAAAGGATCATGTTTAAAGATATCGATTTGAACGATTGGGACGAGCGTCGAATGAAGATATTCACCAGACACTTGACTGCAGAACCACATCTTTGCCAATTCATCCAACGCATCATCAATGGACGCCATTCTATTCCAAACAGAAGCTTTCAACACTTTTTACAACTAGCATTAACGCCCAATATAAAGATTCTCGACGGGTTTTGGAATTCTGCTAGTATACAAATGGCCCTTGATGTGATCAAGTTCCCTCTCGACAAGCTCGTTCAAATACCATATGCCAAAAATATCGACTCCAACTACTTGCAATTGATGGATCTCTGCAAGAACAGCTTACAAGCGTTATCATTTGAAATACAGACCAACACAAATCAACAGGGCATGGCGCTCATGAGTAACTTGGTGGGCAAATGCAAGAATTTGACTACGGTGCTTATCGCCGCTGCTGAAGGTTTCCGAGGCGTACAAGATCTGGAGGATGCATTATCGAATTTTCACCATATCAAAGAGTTATGCTTGATGATTCATGAAATCCCAACGTATACCAATCAAGATCGAAATGCGTTAAACGCGTGGTTGTTGAGCGACGTACAAAAGGTGGATACTTTGAAGAGGTTGGACATAACTTACTGTGAGCATCAACAGCTCACTGAAGTAGCAGACTTATCGCACTTGGCAGAGCAACAGCTAGAGCTTCGTACATTTGGGCCAGACTGGATTGAATACTTCAGTTACAAATACCCCAACATCGACACATTGGTCATCAGAAACATCACATACGATTACAAGCATATAGCTCTACCTGATTTCGGAAACCTGAAAATTTGCAATCTGACAGATTGGGGATTTTATACCGTTGATACTCTTAAAGACTTTATCCGCATGTTTGAAAGATCAAGCAATTCAATTTACATTGAATATGTCCCCGGCTACTATGGAAATGACATAATCTGTGAAATAGATGTCAGTGTTCACTTGAATAGAGCTGAATTCACGGCGAGGATTCCTCATGAAGTACGCCCTGCACAGAGAACTAGGGACTTGATAGCAGCATTTGGCAGCATCAGTGTAAAAGATTTGATATTCGACTCAACTCGACATGGGACAACTCGTACTCCAAATGAGAGCTCTGTTTGTCTTTCCAGCCACTTAATGAGCGCTCTCACTACGAAATACGCAAATGACATCTCATTGAAAATCACAGTTGACTATTCACGTTTGCAGAGAAGGTAGACTGTCCTAATGTCAAATTGGATCTGAAGTTTGATGAGGTTGGAAAGGCATTAGAAAGCAGTTCTCTTGGATTTACAACTCTCACATCTTGTGCAAAGATGAGCATAAAAAAGAAAGTAATCTGAGCATGTCATTGAACCAGTATTACTCAATAAAACACCATGTTAAACTGATTGCTCAACAGTAGTGCGTGGCGTGTTGTGATGGATGACCAGGCACCTTATCAGATTGTCCGTAATTTGATTTGATCCACAAGCTCTTGAGATCCAAGGATCATTCATAAGGCCATAGGATTGTTGAAGGATGTCTGAGTAAACAGTTACCATCTCGCAAAGAGGAAAAAAGAGGCTCAGCTTCAAAGCACTTGCTGAACATTGCAGCAGACTCTCCATCATCCACCACAACACAGATAAATGAAGCCAACAAGTTGCTTTTGCAATATATTGGTCCATGTAACACACTTTGTTTGTGTATCATTATTGCCTGATTCGTTGAACCCCAGCTAAATTTTGGATTGCTTTCTCTTCTACAATAGTGCGCCTTGGGCTTTAAAGTTCTTTTTTTTCCCTTCTACTTAATTTTCCCTCTTTTTCTGCTGATTACCATCATTTGGGCATTCATTAAAACAGTGCAATCTCCGCTTATAAAACACATCATTTTAAGGTTGTCATTCTAATACAGCATCCACTCTATAACCTTTGATCATTAGAACACATACAAAGCAACAACAGAAAAAATGGCAAAAGATGGCTCTGCTGCTGCTGCTGCTGCTGCGACGACCACAACAACAGCTGTTCAAGTAGGCAAGTATTCCACCTTATTTGTTTATGTTTTGATGAAGCAACAACAACAAAAGGAATATAAACAAATTAAAGTGTAGCACTTCGAATTAGGCCGTTAACCGAAAGGGACCGAAATCAACCTCGTTTTGCCAACATGGCCAATGACGATGTCTTAAAGATTCATGACAAGACGGTGCAAGTGGTGCCTCAAAACAAGCTCTTTACATTTGACCATGTATTTGGCACGACAAGTACTCAGGGCGAAATCTTTTCCACATTGGGAGACAGTTTAATTCGAAAATTCATTGAAGGTTAGTACTATTTACTTTTTTTTTCTTCTTTCAGGGGTGGGTGGAGAGAGGAGAGGAGAGAAGCCAAGAACAAGGCATTGATGATAATTGAATTTATATAAATATAGGTTATAACATCACAATTCTCGCCTATGTAATTATCAGCCTATAGTATACACAACTGCTCAACCACAGGGTATTAATAGATCTGTTGTATATCATGATAGGGTCAAACATCTTCTGGAAAGACGTATACCATGGGCACAGCAGCCAATGGCAATGGCATGGATTCAGTAGACGAAGGCATTGTACCTAGATCCATGGCACTCTTGTTTGACTTGCTACACAACAACGATAATACCAACAGACCCATTTCACCCACATCATCGATATCATCCTCCACGTCTACATCCAACAAGAGCGGCAGTCGACTCAGGCCCAAATCGAGAATCGCTAATCGCAGTAGTCATATACCACATGTTAGTAGTAACAACAATAACCCGCATAAAACCAAGTTTACCGTCAAAGTCTCTTTTATTGAAATCTACAATGAGGATCTACATGATTTACTTAATTCTGCTCCGATCGACGAACTACCCCCTATCACCATCCGTGAAGATACTAAAGGTCGAATTTACTGGACTGGCGTAAAAGAAGTATCTGTGCATAGCACGGATGATGTTTTATAGTAAGACATGATGATTTCATCATTACTATCACCGTCTTATATTAAAGCTAAATTAATTTGAATAGTTATCTCGAGCAAGGTACCCAAAACAGAGCAACTGGTGCAACAGACATGAATGAGAAATCGTCCCGATCTCATGCCATCTTTTCAGTATCACTCAAGCAAGAGAAATGGATCCCTTCGACTACTAGTACCAGCCATGCCAATGACGGCAATAAAAAGCCGCGTCCTACGAGCTCCATGAGCATGCGATCCACTACACCCATGTCCAGCAATTCACGGTTATTCAATGCAGCAAATAATGGCAATAACCAGCCTGAAGATGGTGAATGGCTGATTACGACATCCAAATTCCACTTTGTTGATTTAGCAGGCAGTGAAAGAGTAGGTTCTAACATGGGCAAGGTGACATTGACTGTAGAGACGCACTGGACTCACTATACCATTTTTATATATACACATGTGTATCTTACAGCTGAAAAGAACTGCAGCAGAAGGTGATCGTCGAAAGGAAGGCATTAATATTAATGCAGGCTTGCTTGCATTGGGCAACGTTATTTCCGCATTGGGAGACCCTTCAAAAAAGAATGTGCATGTGCCTTATCGAGATTCCAAATTGACTCGCTTACTGCAAGATTCGTTGGGCGGTAGTGCAACGACACTGATGATTGCCTGTGCGAGTCCTGTAGAGTACAATTTAGCAGAAACACTCAACACGCTGCAGTACGCCAACCGAGCTCGAAACATCAAGAACAGATCTGAAAAGAACCAAGTAGAGGAGTGGATGACTACAGAGAACATTGAGCTGCTGCGAACCATGATTGGCAAGCTGAAAAACGAGCTCAACTACCTCAAAGTGCACAGCGGCAACAAATCAAGCAGCACGGCTCACCCACAGCATCTATCTGTCTCTGGCAACGAGGACATGCTAGACGACCTCTCCAGTACGTCGTCCTCCATCACATCGCCATCACTTGAAGACACGTACCACGAACAGCGACTACTGATCTCTGACTTGCAACGGCAACTGGAAGAACTGGATGGCGAAGCATCTGT
>JAXQGS010000598.1:0-16705 GCA_037040325.1 Mucor sp. M7501 | reverse complement strand
GTTTTGCCCTGACAAGCACCTTTTATGAATGGCAAAAGACGCTGTAGACGTCTAATTGACTTGACTACGCTCAATCTTTACCAGCGCCACCCTATAGGTTACAATTGAATGCTGCTGCATTTTTGAAATTTGGCATTTGAGTATATATGCTAAGGGTTCCTTGTTATTGGGCACGTTTCTCAGATTCAGATGACAGCTTTGGTGAGATGTTCTGCAATGGCTTTCTGAGCCGCATCGACATGAATTGGTCATATCTGATAAAGAATAAAAAAGGTGCTTATCATTGCTCGATTCAAGCTTAATCAGATGTGCTATATACACTTTATTCAAGCCCTGAAAAACGCGCTACATACACTTGTAATGTCCTCATATCTGAAATTACATGCACTGAAGTAGAAATCAACTGAAAATCTTTATAAATGCGTTCAACAAGAAGGCGTCAAATGAACAGGTGTTTTTGAAGCCCAGTGATTTTTTTTTTTTTTCATTCCTTCGTCTTCTTTTGCTCTGTCGTGTTATTGAACCTGCAAACCATACATAATTTACCATGTCAAGTCTTACAGCAACATACCAAAACACTGCCAAAAGCACCAGCAAAGTTATAGAGGCGCCTCTTGACGGCAGCAAAAGCTTGACCGACAACATCTTGAACTTGAAGGAGCAAGTCAACACATTTTTGACACAGACATTGGAGCAAGAAAAGCAGAGCAAGGTAACATCTGTGGAAGAGGATGAAATCGAAAAGCAAAAGCAAGAAGAGCAAGCCGGTGATGATGAAGAAGAGCAAGAGCAAGATTCTCCAATGACAGTAGATAAGCCAGAACTCGCTGAAGAGCAAGCATCAAAGAAATTAAAGACTGAACCTTAGTAGAGATGAAATCTCTTGTAAATACGCAATAAATTGACCCTTACGAAATACATTTCATTGTTGTGCTCAAGTCCATAAAAGTACATTTAGTTTCCAGACCCGAATGCAAACTAAAACATTGCAGCCAACATTTAGCCCTTAAAGAAGTAGGTAGACAGAGAGTGAGAGAGGGGCTGTATAGGTTTGTTTAACCAAGAAGGTCAGAGCCGGACTTTTTAGTGGTTCGTGTCTGATTCTATTTAAATATACAGCTACAACTTGCTTCTTGCTATTTTCTTCTTCTTTTTCTTTCTTCTTTTCATACACTTCACCTTTTTCTCTTTCTCTCTCTCTCTCTAGATAGAATGTAAGTATACACAGAAACTAACATGTAAAGATCCATGTCTTTAACACCTATTGTTGTAGCATCAAATCAGTATGGCTTTCTTTGTCCGCCCCTCTAAATATCGCCACGTTTATGGTACTTGTGCCAAGAGAGATTTCTGCTATGACAATCTTCGTGTAAGCGCTAATGCTTGGGATACTAACATGGTCAAGGCAAATCCTGTAAGTGTGTATTGTGCTGGAGAAAAAAAAAGAGGGAAAGAAAGGGAAATATTAAACCGGTAGTACAATAATTAGCTGTTCATTTCTGTTAACTGGCAATCATCTGGTGGTGGTGCATTTGCTGTTATCCCTCACTCTCAAGTTGGTAAGATACTTTGGCTTTGTGGGCAAGCAATATAGCAAGTGAACTGACACTAGCACATAGGCAAGTTGCCTGACAACTATCCTCTTTACCGAGGACACACTGGCCCTGTCCTTGATACCGACTTCAACCCCTTCAATGACTATGTGATTGCTTCCGGATCTGAGGATAGTAAAGTTATGATTTGGAACATCCCCGAAGAGTACGCCGAAAACCAAGAGGAGGTTACTCCTGTGTTGAAACTATCTGGTCACGGTCGGTAAGTTAGGATGCTGTTAAGAGAGAGAGAGAGAGAAAGAGGGTTTTTGAGATACAACGCATAACACTTTGCTCTTTTGCTTGTAGTAAGGTTGGCCATGTTCTTTTCCACCCAGTTGCTGAGAATGTGTTGGCTTCTGCCAGCACTGATTTGACCATCAAATTGTGGGATATTGAAAAGGGCGTTGAGAAGCAAGAGATTACAGGCCATGGTGAAATCATCCAGTCCATGGCATGGAACTACAATGGCTCTCTGATGGCCACTACTTGCAGAGACAAGAAGCTGCGTGTGTTTGATGTCCGTGCCAATGAAATTGTACAAGAAGGTCCTGGCCATCAAGGTATCAAGGGCTCGCGTGTTGTGTGGCTCGGTGATACTGATCGCTTGGCTACTACTGGTTTCTCTCGCATGAGTGATCGTCAATTAAACTTGTGGGACTCTACTAATTTGGCCAAGCCCATCAAATCTGAATTTATAGATACCTCTTCTGGTGTCATCATGCCCTTTTATGATGCTGATACCAAGATGCTGTACCTCGCAGGAAAAGGGTAAGCAAATCTATGCACGCTTGAACAGTATTCAGCTCCTTGCTCACACGCATCTCCTTGTTTCATATAGTGACGGTAACATTCGTTACTATGAGTATGATAACGATGCTTTGTACCTCCTTTCTGAATTCAAGGCTATTGAGCCTCAAAGAGGCATGGGTTTCTTGCCCAAGCGTGGTGTCCATGTCAATGAATGTGAGATTGCTAGAGCTTACAAGGTTGGCACTACCTTGATTGAGCCTATTTCTTTCACTGTACCTAGAAAGGTGAGTACTTGCTCCATCTATGCCAACGACCCCCATCTAATCACATGCGTCGCTATAGTCTGATGCTTTCCAATCCGACATCTTCCCTCCTTGTGTTAGTGATGAACCTGCCCTTACTGCCGATGAGTGGTTCGAGGGCAAGAATGCTGACCCCAAGTTGGTTGATCTCGAGTCTGGTTTCACTGCCAAGGCCAAGAAGGAATTCACTCCCTCTGCACCTGTTGAGGAAGTCAAGTCTGATGACGCTTCTGCTTCTTCTGGTAGCGCCAACGCTGGTGACAAGAATGTAAGTCTAGTCTGACAGTTGTGATGCTGAGCGTGTACTTAGATATAAACGTGTAGGCCGAAGATCAGCTCAAGGATGTCAACAAGGAGAATGAAGAGTTAAAGAGCTTGGTTGCTCAAAAGGACACAAAGATTCGTGTTCTTGAGATTGAACTCGATAAACTTCGCACAGAGTTGGCTGAATTGGCTTTGGCCAAGAAGAACGAGGAGCTCAAGGCTGAGAAGCTCGAGGAATTACCTCACTCTGGCAATGCTTTGGCCGAGTAAGAAAACTATAAGAGAAAGCGAGAGAAATATATCTATTATTCCACATTTACAACATGTCAGAAAAAGCTCATCTAATTATCTAATCCACCTCCCTTTTCTCCTCCAAACGAGTCTCTATACATTACACAAATCACAAGAAAATCATATTGTGCATTTTGTATATAGAAATCCATCATTTCTTTTTGAAAGATGAAAGGAATAAACAATTACTATATATACTAATGAATGAGGCATATTCCTAATCATCCCCACTATCGTCCTTATTATCTCGACGCCATGATGTTGTAATGAATATGAAGATGTGTAATAAAGAAGTACCACGAAATATGACACAAACCTTCTAATAGGTGCTTATTCCCGGTAGCAAAGAAGCACCGGATATGCTAAATGTGCTTCTAAAACTTTATGCATCACATGTAGTTACAGTTGAAGATGCATCCTCTTTTACAAGGCCATCATGGTAGAATCCCACTTGATCCGCCACCTGCTTGGACCTGGTCTACATTGGGTTCCGATCAGCAGCAACCAGCTTGTCATGATTGGCTATACCACGAATTTTTGTTTGACTGTCCGATTGATTTGCGGTGCCCGGGACATGGATGGTCTGTTAAATACCCATAGTGAGTCTTTAACGTATCATCCTCTTTTTCGTGATTGCCAAAGGTATGTATAAGAGATAATGAGAGCAAGGGGAAGCGAGCGATAGATAGATGGTGATAGCACCATAATGGATGGATGATATCCTCGAAGGATAGCATTCATGATTCAATCGAATGAAGAAGCGTCAGCGAGTTCAATCATCCATCAACCATATCCAACACATCCACCGGCACTATAATCCATCCATCCTTTGGCAACATCATATCTTCATCGATACACAAGACATGCATCCATATCAGCACGCATCGCAGCAATCGATCTATGCTCATCGTCTGGCTCGACATGGCTTGATCTGATCATCCTGTCGCTCCAAAGTTGAACATGTATGCAATTTTACAAGCTCACATTGAAAATGCCAAAGCACCAGTGTTTAGGCCAAGAGATCCTTGCTAGCTAGCTAGACAGCGCAACACAGCTCTATTCAGCACTGCCAAAGTCATGGTACGGATTGGCCATGCTAGGAGTCAACGGCTTTGCATAAACACATGCTCCACATTCGACAAATCAGCATGACATTGGATCTATTTTCTTCATTCGATTGAATACACAATGAATATCACATCTATCTAAAGCGAGCGCATTGGTATAGGCAAGGAGATCAGGGTACTAATCAGACACGGGTTTTTTGTAGCTATAATGCCCCACGCACCTAGAAACAGCTTCATTGCTCCTGGCGTCTCTCGCTTCTCTCGTTCTGCTGCCTACTCCAAGAAGGCTCAGTACAAGCGTAAGCAAACCGCTGTTGCTGCTCCTGCCAAGGCTGCTGCTACCGATAAGACTGTTGAGGTTAAGGGTGGTAAGAACGGTAACAACCGTACTGTCCCTGCTCAAAAGGCTTCTCGTTTCTACCCCGCTGAGGATGTCCCTCAACCCAAGGTTGGTCGCAAGGCTGCCGCCAAGTTCAGTGTCCGTGCTTCCATCACTCCCGGTACTGTTGTCATCCTCCTCGCTGGTCGTTATCGCGGAAAGCGTGTTGTTGTCTTGAAGCAACTCGACTCTGGTCTCCTCCTCGTCACTGGTCCCTTCAAGGTCAACGGTGTCCCCTTGAGACGTGTCAACCAAGCTTATGTCATTGCCACCTCCACCAAGCTCGATATCGCTTCCGTCTCCATTGATGCCAAGTTCAACGATGCTTACTTCAAGAAGTCCTCCAAGACCGAGAAGGCTTTCCTCGAAGGTGAGCAAAAGAAGGCTGCTTTCCCCGAGTCCAAGGCTGCTGACCAAAAGGCCGTCGATAAGGCTCTCCTCGAAGTTGTTGCCAAGACTCCTTTCCTCCGTCAATACTTGTCTTCCAACTTTGGTTTGAACAAGGGTCAATTCCCTCACAACATGAAGTTCTAAATGTTGTAGCTTTTTGAATTATAGCTTTGAGAAAAAACAACACTCTTTTTTTTAAAAAATAAAATTTATACAAAGAAGGGAAATATTGAAGGTTATTTGTTACATTTATTGGTTTATCGTCTGTGGGTTAGTAGATTTGGTAGGTACTTGGAAGGATCTGATATGATGGATCTAGCATCTCAGGCTTAGGCGTTGGCTTTATAAGGTGCTTGGTAATACTTGTACGCAAAGAAAATTGATCATGATTTCACGGCTTCTATCTTTTTGCGCGAGAAAGTAAATGACGCTTTGTTTACGTCGATCACACCAAGTACCAACATTTGTGTACTACAATGTACATTGCAACACATCATGCATTACTCATTGCTACATTGGATCGAAACGCACATCCAGTGAACCAAGTTGCACCTTGTACGTCATTAGAATAAGCATCATTTACACGACTACGTTTTGCATGAATGGCATAGAAATAAGTCTTTGCTATGAACACCTTCATCTTTGCTCTGCTCAATAGCAGTGTCAGTTAGTCAGACATTAGGTGGCGCCCAGTATCTGACAGTGAGGGCATTCATGTTTTGTGGTATAGGTAGATCAAGCTGGTTTCACCAGTCAACCCGTGGGTGGCAACCTTTTCGGATGATCCAAAAGTCAAGGCAGGTGATCTAGTCAAACAAGAAGACCACTAGCGAGATTGCTGGCCTTTACAATAACATTGAAGCTCTTAGCATATCTGCTGTAGTTTCACTTTTCAACTACTTGCCATCATATAAAACCCCTTCGTAATATGGTTTAGAGCTGTAATTTTGAATTAAAAGGATTTCAATACAAGAAACACTTTTGAATCTACCAAAATAAAAGTAGGTTGGTGTGTGTCTGAAAGAAGCAAGCATAGCTTGACCATTTGCGCATCACATCTGAGATTGAGGCAATATCAAACTCGATCCAAGCTTCTTGCGCGTCCGCATAATGTATTGTTTCGCTAGATGATGAACTACAGACCATCAAACAGGATGTTATTAAGCGCAATCTTCTGTGAGCAGCCCTCAAACGTATTTACCACTGTAAAATCAAGAGTTCAAATTGCTTATATCTTGCCATCAAAGCACGATCTCGGACTCAAAACAGGTTTAATCGTGTTCTATGACCTGACATTAGGTTATGAAAGACTTTTCAGCAATTTTTTGGGGATCGAGTTGATTATCGATTTCTGACCATTTCAGCCCTATGGTAGCAAGGGAAAAATTGATGATTTTGAATGATGGAGGTTTTAGCCTCGAAAATGAAGTTTTCTACTAAGGTGTTCCTATGCTCAAAACAATTGTAGAAACGCAATGAAGCATGTGAAGGTGTCTTTTGATCGATTTACTATAGTGTTTGTAGACCTTTTCTCCGAAAACGTGTTTTGCATTTTTCGATAGTTGCTCATCACAGACTAAAGCTATCGCTTTAAAGTTAACACCATTGGATTCTTCGTTCAATTTTACATGCAAAAGAGTAGAGAAATACCTGTTGGTCGAGTAGAAAAATATTGTGTAATTGCCCCTGAAAGGGTTTGGGATGTCCAAATGAAGTGTCTGGAGGACCAGCGGCAGCAGCAGCTCTGAAATTGAATCCCAGCTACAGTTGAATCTTGCCTTGACATTATTCACCTTTTGTATAGTAAAAGACATCATATAGACGTCTAATTGCTTTCGCTTCGCTCAATCTCTGCTGGTGCTACCCTGTAGGTCCCAATTGCATGCTGCTGCATTATGAAATCTGACATTTGAGTTTTATGAATGTTAAGGGTCTCTCCTCTTTATTGGTCACGTTTCTTGGGCTCAGACTACAGCTTCAGTAGTGAGATGCTTTCTAAGCCGTATCGACACGAATTGGCCATATCTAATGAACGATGAAAAAAACTGCCCTTGAAGCCTAATCCTATGAAGCATATGCACTTATTTACGACCTTATTTAAGCCCTGAGATTGCCAACTAAGGGCTGTATCATTTCAATAATGTCCTAAATTTCCAGGTTTTGCGAGTATTGAATAGACGTAAATCTAGTGCCTATAATTAGTGCTTGTCGTAGAAACTGTGCTTTTCCCGAGCATACAGACCGGCCCTTTACAGTTATTCAATTTAAGAGATTTTCGATATAAGAGACACTTTCTTCCCCCCCCCCATCAGTCTCTTAAATCGAGTTATGACTGCACGGCTAGTCATATATGCGTACGTGATAAATAACAACCCAATCGATCGATTACTGTCCTTGATGACCAGAAAACGCTATGGCCAGATTTGCTAGTACACTCATCCAAGCTGATTACAGGAAATCTGAATATCAAATCAGCCAAATAAGCTATCCTATAGGTGCTATGGACCATCTTTCTACAAGCTACTACCAACACTACATTGAGCAACACGTTTCCCATGATAGTAGTGTAGTTTCTTCTGATGCCATTTCAGAAAACCCTTTTATAGGAAATGACATCACAATGAGCGGCCCATCCGAACGCACTTGAAGGGAAAGCCAGAGATGTTGGGACAAAAAAACCCGAACATTTTTCCATTTTCCAATTCTCTTTTCTCTTTTTCTTTACTCAAATTATCCAAAATGAAGATCTTTGCCTTGTCTGCTATTGTTGCCACAGTGCTTGCCACTGTTTCTGAAGCTGCTGTCTCCAGGTAAGTTATCATCCACACTTGACATGTGGGCCCCCTTCCATCACTTCGGGTTATATTGACGAGGCGGATTATGCATGAGTAATCAGCATAATTCCCGCCTCTTATCTTGCTCTACATGTCATAATGCAGGGATCTCTGTTTATCTAACGCATACAAATATTTGTCTAGAATTGCCATCAAGAAAGTAGACGAATCCCCTACTGAAACGCTTCAACGCTATGCTCGCACCGGTGAATATATGACACAAAAGTACTTTGGCGCAAGCCGCTATCAAGACAAGAGTGTTGCACCTTTCCAAGTCAAGCCTGATGGCAGTGTAGAACACGGTGTTCCCATCTCCAACTACATGAACGCTCAAGTAAGTAAAAATGATATACATTGTCAAATGCAGGTCATCTGACGCCAATGTTTGTAGTACTACGGTGATATCGAGCTTGGTTCTCCTCCTCAAACCTTCTCTGTCGTGTTCGATACTGGTTCATCCAACCTCTGGGTTCCCTCTACTCACTGTAACTCGATTGCCTGTTTCTTGCATCGTCGCTATGATTCTGCTCAATCAGAGACTTACAGAGAGAACGGCACTGAATTCGCTATTCAATACGGTACTGGCTCCCTTGAAGGATTCATCTCACAAGATGTATTGCGTGTTGGCGGTATCAAGGTCGAGGATCAAGGCTTTGCTGAGTCTGTCAAGGAGCCTGGATTCACCTTTGCATTGGCCAAGTTTGACGGTATCTTTGGTCTTGGCTATGATACTATCTCTGTCAAGCACACAGTCCCTCCCTTTTACCACATGGTCAACAAGGATTTAGTCGATGAACAAGTTTTCTCCTTCTGGCTGAATGATATCAACAAGGGAGATTCTGAGAATGGCGGTGAGCTTGTGTTTGGCGGCGTCGATCCCGATCACTACCACGGCAACATCACATGGGCACCAATCAGAAGAAAGGGCTATTGGGAAATTGAGCTCGAGAACATCAAGTTTGGCGATGAATACATTGATTTGGATCCCGTTGGCGCTGCTATCGACACTGGATCCTCCCTCTTGATTGCCCCCACCACCATTGCAGACTTGATCAACCACGAGTTGGGTGCTGAAAAGAACTGGGCTGGTCAATACACTCTCGACTGTTCCGTCATCCCTACCCTCCCTGAATTCTGCTTTGTGTTCAACGGTAAGGACTTTTGTTTGAAGGGCGAGGACTATGTGCTCAAGGTCCAAGACCAATGTATCTCTGGCTTTATGGGTATGGATATCCCTGAGCCTGCTGGTCCTCTTTGGATTGTTGGCGATGTTTTCCTCCGCAAGTTCTACAGTGTTTATGATCTTGGTAACAACAGAGTTGGTCTTGCCAAGTCCAAGTAAATCAGATAATCTCCTCTTGTCCCTCTCTCTCTCTCTTTCTATCCATTCAATTCCATTCTATACAATACAGTGCAACGTAAAATAAAACCGTTAATTATGCCCACACATGGCCTCTAGATTTCGTAAAAATTAAACCAACCATTTCAACCATCTAAACATGAATAACACAATCAACTGCTGTTTCACATTATGATGCATTTGGTAATTTCGTATAGATATTCAATGCTACAAAATCCATCACAGAGATGTATCTGAAATTAGGTGTTTTCTCAACATCATGTTGCTAAATGTGTCCTACCAGGTGTCATCTCAATGCTGCAAATGCCCAATTTACATGAGGCACATGTTTGTATGGCATTGATAACAATAGAGACTGTCTGAATGAGGTTGGCGTTATAGAAAGCAAGGTGGTAGTATCTATAGTATAGAGAAATTCTAGCCTAACCGACTGCTGATTCGACGCAATCAGCACACCACCACAATTCAAGGCATCTCATGCTGCTCCTACTCAATGTGTGTCCTGATAAAAGGATTTGCATTCCCAATGTATAAACCTGATTTCGAGCAGCCATCATAGTGACAGTATCCACATATTGATCACTGCTATTAATATCCGCATGCTGCAGACAAAATACAGCTTTATTTGTGGTAAAATTAGAACGTGCAATATCAAAGTACATGATCTTGATTTGGTGCCACTGTTAAAATGCCCAAGATTTATGAATTGGAGGAACGTATCACAATTACAGCAATCACATCATTATAATTTAGCCATATAAAGTTAATTTTGGATAACCAACAAGCATCAAATAAACTTTTGCTATATACATAGAGATGAAATTATGGTTTATTGTAGCGAATTGAAGGACGATTTATGAAAAATAATGCGGTGATGATGAGTACGTTTACAAAAGAGATGCAAGAACGGCAGTAATGGCAAGAGCACCCAAAGCGAATGAAGCAGGTGCAGCATTGGATCCTGCGGCAGAAGTAGTAGCACCAGCAGATTTGGTAGGCTGAATAGCAGCTACAGACTTGCTAGCGGCCGACAATGCAGAGTAAGCTGAAGCCTGGTATTGAGAAGGCAATTGACTGACTTGTTGAGAGGCCTATGTTTGTCATTTTATCAATAATCTTATCAATCTACAAGCTTGATCAAACTTACAACAGAGATATACGAGTTGATGCCAGCAGGATTCTTGATTAAACTGCTTACAGCGTCAGCGACACCACTGGGAATACCAGAGAGGTTGCTTGGGATAGCGGTAGGGAGAGTGATATCGCTAACAGCAGTAGGAGTGGCTGTTTGGAAGATCAGTATGCGATTTTGTATGAGCCAACCTGACAAAACTTACCCGACTGGGCCATGACCACAGAGACAGCAGTAGCGAGAGAAGCAGCGATGAGTGAAGATTTGACCATGTTAATATCAAGAGATAGAGAGAGAGAGAAAGAGAAAGATACTGTAGATCACTTATGATGCTCCACTTATTTATAAACATTGATTTCAGGAGATACCAAATGCTGTGCGACAAACATACTCAGTTTAGTATATTAAAAGATTTGCACTGGTAACACTCTATTAGGTTTGGCTTCAATTGAGCGATCCACTCTTCACTGTATGAAGATGACGATTTGTTGTTTAAAGAAGCACATCAGTATACATACAGCTGCTAAAGGCAGCTTTGCACTGATGAAATGCAATGGTTCTGGCCTTTTTCTAATTTCACGGATCAAGGTTAAAGGGACGGCTGTCAATTATAACTGTTGTAGTCTGAACGAAGGGCTGGTTTTATCTATAGTGTTTGTAGGAGATCCCAAAATAGATGGCCCCACGTCTAGAACCACCATTCATAATACATGTTATCAGATACATGGAGTCTGCCCACTGCAGGGTAATGTATCATGTATGAAATAAATGCAATTTGGGAGTTTAGTGCCTGATTCGAATCACCTTTTTATTGTGATTTACACGTCGAATCACTAGATCAAAATATAGCTGGTAGTCGAGTTACCCAAGCTTAATTAAACAAAAAAAAAAAAGTCTATTTTATTATATCAGTTGTACATGGTATAGGTCTATTCTTGCGCTAACTAGTTGATAGCAATGCCAGTGTCCAATTTCTCTATTTTTTGAGCCTTGTCGTGCCATCGCTTGCAAATGGATCGAACTGCCGAGTCGACGTCCCAATGAAAGCAAGGAAAGCGATCTGTTGGCGTATTAGGAGCGTTGGAGGCAGGATTGCATGCATGAGCTTCTGAAGCACCCGTATTTACAGCAGATCCTGTTTCCAGGTCATAAATGAAATTTCTTGATTCCAGGCCTTCCTGATGATTGACAACGATGTGCTGCATGGGCAATTTAGGCGACGCTACTGCTGAGGAGGACGGTATGTGGTGGTCGTTTGCAGAGGCCAGAGAAACGAGAGAGCAGTTGCCTGAGCTCTCTGATCCAGACAATGCGCAATAAGAACCAAATCCAGCATGCAGTAAAGCACGGCGAACTGGCTCGCCTTGCAACCCGGTAAAATGCCATTCCACTGAACTGCCCGCGTATCGATCTACTGTGTCACGGGTGGTAGCAAGAATTTGGAGTGCCGTTGCATCCAGGCGACAGACAGCACTGAAATCGAGGATCAGGGCTTCTAAAACTGGCAGTTGCAAGGCATCGAAATCGTGTGTTTGTGCACTGTGGTTCCACGCACGATCGCTGTCGCTCTTGTTCATGTCGGCCGTATTTCCGCACCTAGTTTTCTGCTTCACCGTATGAACAATAGCATCCGATATATGCTCTGCGTTGGGGTAGAGGATGGAATCACAGGGCTTGAGTATAAGAGTACCTGAAGGCACGGGAGTTACATAGTCCTTGAAGTTGGGATCCGCTGCATCCACATATACATAGCGCCTGTCTTTATCAGTAGAGACGTCGGTGGTCGTCTTGTTGCCCTGAGCATCCAAGTACATTTCTGCTGTGGCTGGCTTGCTGTCATCGTTGGTTGAGATTCGTGTCAGTGTCTTGATGGGTGGCCTGGCGAGTCTGTACAGCATCAGGGCCAAAGAGAGACCCACAGCGGCGTAGATGCCGGTTTCTACATCGACAAAGATGGTGACCAATACAGCGCTAACCCAAACAAGGAGCTCTGCAACACTAGCATGCCATAGTTCCTTGAGGTATTTGCTTCCAGAAGCGAGATCAGAAACAGCGTGAATCACAACGGCGGCGAGAACAGCGTCAGGGATATAGTAAAAAGCAGGGGTGAGGGCGTAGAGAGCTAGTACAACAATGGAGCCAGAGAAAACACCTGCAATGGGTGTCCTTGCACCAGATCTCGCCATAATTGCTGTTCGGCTGAAAGCACCAGTGGCTGGATATCCACTATACATTGATTAAATGTTAGACTCGTTATTCATGCAAATTTCTGCATGTTTCCGTTTTACCCGAAGAATGACCCCACAATGTTACTCACGCCAATGGCTAATATTTCCTGATCTGGGCTGATTTGGTAGTCATAGATCCTTCCAAATGACTTGGCAACAGAGATGTGCTCCAAGATCAGAATGAGGACAATGGAGGGAAGAATGCCACCAGCTTCTTGGAGGACGTCAAAGCGCAACGCAGGAATGCCCATGGCATCAAAGCCAGCAGGTACAGACTCAATCACAGAGATGGGGCTTGTTGCTCTGCCTCTGCATATCATAAAGGAGATGAACGTTCCCACAATAACAATCAAGCCGTTTCTCATGATGCCAAACAAGAAAATAGCCTTGCGAAGCGCAGGTGATTTAGCTGTGTATCGACCGCACGCATATCGAATTGCGTATAAAAACACCAGCGAGACTAGTCCGAATGCAACATCCAGCTGCGTGTGAGGCAATTTAGCCAGCACATTGCCAAAAATCAAGTAGGGCGATTCGTGGGTTGACACATCTGGAATGCCAAACAGCTTGGGGCACTGACTAAGAACAATGGTGATGGCCGACCCGGTCATGTATCCCGCAATGGCAGGTTCTATCCTTAAATTGTCAGTTTTGATGTAAATTTATAGCGTGCTTTGACTTACCAGGTATGAAGTCCACGAGGATGCCCAAGCGAAGAAAGCTGATGACCAGCATGATAATTCCAGCAAACAAACCGAGAGTTACAGCAATCTCAGAAGGTGTAATGCTAGGATCAATCTTGATTACGGAACTAACAACGGAACTGACTAATAGGGATACCGTGGCTAAAAGGAAATTCAACATGTCAATGCTGTGTTGCTTGTTTGTTTTAATGTGCTGCGCTTGCTTACATATGGGACCGATGCTAATGTCTTTTGATGTGCCAAAGAAGCAATAGAGTGTTACGCCGACAAATGAAGTGCTATTACATCTTGTTGGCCCGCTGACATGCAATAAAAAGATGCCCTTCACTTACTATAGTCCGTACTGTGGGTCGAGGTTGGCAATCTTGGCGTAAGCCATACTCTGAGGAACAATGACAATACCCACTGTAACACCCGCTATAAGATCTTGTACCAGCCACTACAAAGCAATTTTACTTGGTATTTTGCTAGATGCTGCTAATGACAGCTACTTACAGTCAAATTGTATCTATGGATCCATTGGAAGATGGGAAATATGCTGGCAAAGTACGTTTTGAAGAAGCTAGGCAGCTGTCTCAAGAATGCCTTTGATTTGATCTTGAAAGGTACTGGCGTATAATCAATGGCGATTGCAGTGTTTTTCATTTTTCTTGTTGTGGATATGAAGAGAAAGAAAGCTGGAGAAATTCAGTTGTAAGTTGGCCTGTATTTATACTACATGTGTCAACAAAAAGGGATATTGATAGGCAATAAGCCTTTTGTTAAAGGAGGTGTGCTGTGTAGGTCAGGAGATGAGCTGAAAAAAAAACATGGTATCTTGGTAATCATGGCAGCCGTTGAGCCAGATTGAAATCGCTTGTATACCTACGCTTTTTTTTAATGCTTTCAATGACCTAGCGTTGTGTTTGTGAAAAGATAGAGTCGCGCATGTAATTTCGCAAGAATACTAGTCTTTTTACATCATGTAACTGTACAGTCTATGCAGTTTTATGCAACCATGTTTGATATTGTCGAGAGCAATATTTTGTCAGTTGTATCTTTAATATTAAAAATGACATTTAGTTTTTAATGTAGTCGTGTATTAAACGATGTTTGTCTAGGTTGGCCATTGATCATACAAGGCTCTCGCTTCTGTATGCATTATATCACAACTCAAAATACTCTTGTATGAAGCTATAGAAAGGCTTCCCAGCAAAGCAACATCTTCACTACTGCATAGAATGCGTCATGGTGCAATTCAAACTAACGCAATTTTATATGGAATTCAAGACTATAGATGCCACTCCATTCCATTTGACTCTATATATTTTATAGCGTGAGAATTAAGTTCTATCCATGCAATGCTGTGCTATAGATCTAATTCATTGTAAATATAGATTTATGTGAATTTAATCAATATCATATCAAACAAATGTTACATTAGCACCCTAGCTTGGTTTTGGGAACAATGATCAGCTCGCTAAATGACCAAAGAGAATACAGTTAAACATCTAAGGAAAGATATGCTACTTTGATTGAAGAATCGCTCTAGCAACTATTGTAATTTGATGGTTTGCAATGTAGCGCATCTCATTTTTTGAAAGAAAAAGATAAACAGCTTCAAATGCCATTGATACAATCAACCATCGTTTGAATTCCTTTGCCAAGGATTTTTATACGCTCCACATACTTACTTGCAAAACCAAGAGTATAATATGCAGGGAGAAAGCTCATCAGTCAGTCAAAGTAATACTCAAATTGTCTCATAGTTTGGAATTTTCATCCGGGTAATATAATAGTCAAGTCTACGGGATGTGTCGTGAATTCTGTAACTAAGAGAGTGCATAACTAGAAACTCTAAAGCAACATAAAAAGGGATAAAAGTTATAAAAAAACGTTGCTCTGCATGCACCATATTATGATACCGAGCTCTTTCCATTATGTAATTTGAAAGCAGGGATTAATTTATGTAAGCAGAGAAAACAAGGGGTCTTTTTCTAATTTAACATGTTTGATTTTGCCAGACACACCTTCAAGGCCGTTCTTTATTAATACAATGATTTGAAACACATCAGGGTCAAGCAAATCAAAAAGGGCAAGTGATGTTGTATTTCGAAGCAGGTTCAAATTCAAATCTCTAGCAGTAGTCCTTGCGGTCAAGCACGTTGACTGACCAAAACCCAGTTTCGTTGCCTTTTTGATGCCTTCTTCAATCAATGCTTTACCAACATTAGATTTCTAATGCATGAGGTCAAAGTGGGACCAGCACCAGACTTGAATGATTATCAATTTTGCCAATATTGAAAAGATATAGTTTGTCACAATATCAACCTTATTACATGTAGTAACGAGGGAGAGCTCCAGGGCCTACCTACTATTGCATTCACAAGGTTTGTTGGCCAAAATTTGTTTGCCTTGTTACTTGGGATGTGGCCCCAATTGTTCTTCAACTCGGCGATGATCATGTTTGTTTTCCCATTTCACACGAGCTATTGCAATGAGGTTTAGTGTCTGTATAAAAGCCTTCTAAAAGCCAGATCTAATTCGCGAATTTCAGTAGATCAGAAGAGCACCTCGGAACGGGGATTCTTTAGCCCAGGCTCTACGGTAATTCAGGTCATTTTCCTATTATGTACGATTCTTGTTTAGTCTTACTATTGAAGCATTTAATCCATATTCCTAGCATGGCTCGATTGAATAATCTGATAAGCATCGAGTTGTGTGCATTATGCGAAGGCTATTCTTGATACACCCTTATTTTTATTATAACGTGACATTACATGAAGAGACAAGTGCTAGGATTTCATGATTGAACCAATGGAAAGCTACCGAAAGCGATCGATATAATGCTTAAAATTACTTGAAATGGGTGATTCCTTTGCTCTCGGTAAAAGTGTGGTACATTTGCATTTAACAAACCCTTTCGGCTTTGAGACGCAGCACATTTAAATTCTGACTATTTAGTATTCTTATTTCTGCTCGATCAGCTAAATTGCTTAAAGAATCCGGCAGGAATTCAACTCGATCTATTCCAGACTTAAACTTACAAGACTAAGAATCCTTGTCATATTCCGTCAAATACTAAGATGTACGCCATTCCTGATTTCTAAGCATATCCAACCTACGGCTTAATACAACACTGAGGTATTCATCCACCACCGGATTGAGTGATACATATGCTTTCCTTATAACAAGGCTTGACTCTTACCTTTAGCTATCGATGTATTGAATATTTATAGGCTTTCATTCAATTGATGGACATGGGTTTAAAATTGGTTGTGGACTAAAGGAAATATTGGAATAAAACGCAAATTAAGATGGGCCATATTTTATTGGTCATTTATGTTAGTTATTATTATAACACTTGAGCTTTTGCTTGATTTACAATCAAAGACAGCTATTATCTTAGTACTGGTACATTCAATGTTCA
>JAXQGS010000597.1:0-15878 GCA_037040325.1 Mucor sp. M7501 | reverse complement strand
AACTTTTTTTCAGGATGGCATTTTTATGTCGCATTTTTTTTGCTCATCTCATAGAAGCATCTTTAAGAACACTATTTGTGTTTATCTGAAAGCTCTAAAGTCATTTGTCGTCGAGAAATCATGAATTTAAATTTTGTGTAAAATTTGAAAAATAGCAATTTGTTGCAAATTTTATTAAGCAAACAGTGATACCAGTTCTAAGTAAAAATGTTTTTAAGTATAGGAGACGCATTATGAATGATTTTATAAAGGGTTATAACCTTTTTAGAGAGGTGAAAAGTCTATAAAACGTCTAAAAAGCGACTAAATCACGCATATTATTAGCACTTTCTCCCCAACTTTGTGTTTAACTCTATTTCATACAAAAGACATTCTTTAAACACACATTCCACAATTTAAACTGCAAAGAAATACCTATTTTTCATAGAGTAATGTCCAAATCAAGTTTCAGCACCATTTTTTGACCTCAACCCTCATGCCAAAATCTGACACTTTTTTGAATATCTCAGGATAGACGCAGTGGAATAAAATATTGTTTGCACATAAAAGTAATGAAGCTGCTGGACTATATATAAGACTAGAAATACATGCCTGGTTGCATTGTATGGTTTTGAGAAAATGCGACAAAACGGCTATTTTTGGGCACACATTTGGCATTTTACTGCTTGAGGCTCCAAACGTCTGCATAAATAAACGCTCTCTCATTGGTTAGTGACTTTTAACCTGAACATGCCCGTTGCATTGTGTTCCTTTTTTCCCCCTCTTTTTACGTTACTGAAACTCTTTAAATAACACTAGCAACCAACACACAAGGTTGTAAATCTCTCAAGCAGATGAATATATTTTCAAGCGTAGTTGCATTCAACATGCTGTACAACTACAATGACTGTCGTACGTCTATTGCAAACAAGTTACCACGGCAAACAGCTCTATAGAACGGTACGCATGAATCGAAACAAAATGCGACTACAGCAACTAGTTAGCAACGCTTTTTCTTTCTTGTTCTTCTTGAAAGGAAGCTACACTTGTGCGCACTACCAGCTCATTACGACAAGACGGTCGTTTTAGCGTCGCCGGATAAAGGGAGCACGTATAAATTGCCTACACTGTGGCCGCGGGGCACTGCATTTTTTATTCTATTTCTTTACGATCCCGTTTCCTCAGGCTCTTTATTATCCGTATAAATTGCCAAATAGACACTGTAGACGTCTAATGCCACCCTGTACGTTCTAATCGCATGCTACTGCATTTTGAAATTTAACATTTGAGTATACATAATGTGGGGTCTTATCTAGCTCTTGTGATATTATACATTTATTCAAGAATTGACATAATTTGAAGGGAAAATGCCAGACTGTCCATTCAAGGTGCCCTCCCACCAGCCGCTATCATCTTTTTTGGTTACAGTAATGATATCGCCTTGGCGGATGTTGAGCTCCTCTGCATTTACAGCCTCAAAATCATACAATGCTACAACAGTTTCAGAAGGGGGAGGAGGTTGAGCTGATCCAGGCATGGGTGGAGGAGGTGGTGGCGGAGGAATGTCGTCATTTTGAGTGGGAGTATCATCGACAAATTGATCCACAGTTGGTGGTATTGTGGAAGCAGCATAGTAGCTGTCCGATGCTGGTGGTGGTGCTGCCGCTGCTGTGTCTGTAGTAGCTAATGATCCCGTATCGTCTTGTTGGTTAATGTATTCAATGTAGTTGGCAGGCACTAAACCCACTTGATCTCCCAACTGTGCCTTGATCCAGCCAGTGCCATCATCTGGCTCTACAATTGTCAACACATCACCTTCTGTTATACTTAGTTCATCTGCATTCTGTGCATCATACGAGTACAAGGAGCGCATGTAGTCTGGTGAAGACGATGTTGCAAAAGATGGCGCTGTGGCACTTGTGGGTTCATTGTAATTGCTTGTGGCATAGCTTGCGGGCATAGAACTAGTCATGGATCCACCATTGACGCTTCCTTGTCTTATGGTTCTCGTCCCGATAGGTTGTAATGTGGATGGCGAGGGCTGAGGATTGATCTGTCCTTTCTTTTTGCTGCAGTTGGGAGCAACTTTCATTTCACATTTCGCATGACAGTTGAAACCACAAGCTCTACATGTAAGCCCCTTGTTTGACAGACCCCAAATGGTGCTGTTGCATAGATCGCAGGTTGTTGGAATTGTGAATGAGGAAGACTTGAAATCGTGATTTTCTGCTCGCAAACCATCATCACCAATATTCTGTATAATCAGATCGACCTCGCTCTTGACACGCACTTTTTGGGTTGATAATAAGGTGATATCTCGAATCACATCCATCAATTTCTGCATCAGACGTAATATGCTTAGCAACACACTCTACAGATATCAAAACACATCCTAGACGAGTACTTACCTCGTTTGATTTATCATAATCAGCGGAAGCCTTGTTTTCTATTGCTTTCACTGCAGATTCCAGTTGACTCATGTCTGCGGATCTCTTTGATAAATCATCTGCCAACACATCCAGTTGCTTGCGATCCTTGATGAGTTTGTTGTTGAGGAAAATAACGGCAGAGTCACTTGCCACCAGATTATCGTCTCGATCAATAATGGTTTCTGCAGCATTGGCGCCGCCATTCCAAGGCATAAAAGTAAAGGTGACATTCGCAGCCTTTTCAGCAGCCTCCACAGCGCCCAAAGCAGAGCGGGTAAACACACCCGCATCAATGGAAGGATCCAGTTTCTCGATGGACTCTAGCGTATCGTCGTGGCATTTTTGTACTGTTGTGATTAACTTGGTCTCCATGTTGATGTAGTTTTTCAAAATTGACTTGAGTGCAGTAATGCGAGCTGCGTCCAATTCCTCTAAATGCTAATAAAAATGGTGTTAATTAGCCATCCGTGGGTTAAATTAAAATTAATGCAAAAACATGAAAAACTTACATCAGCTAAAATGGGAATGTCGTCTTCGAAATATTTTTCTCGTTCAGCATTGGCAACACTGATTGACAGCAGATACAGGTTCTATCCATTGCAGAGTTGGTACAAGCACAACACACACACTCGAGCAACAAGCCTACCTTTTTGTTGTCACGGTCTAAAAGACAAGCGTCCATCTGTCTCTGCAATTTCTCGACATCGCCACTTGATTTGCTGATTTTAGCCTTGATGCTCTCAATCTCTGCGCATGCATCGTCATACAGCTGCTTAGCCTTGTCCTTTTCGGCGTATGTTCTGTCTCTCTCAGACTTGAGTTTGTGGTAAAAGGCAGCGTGCTTCTTTCGAGATTCCTCCTTTCTGGCAGCGGTTCCTCTCAACGCATCCACAACCACATTGTTCAAATCGTCTACCAAGCGAAGTCTGCTCTTTGCTACCAGCGTCGTCTGATTAAGTAATTGTGACCAAGCCGAAGCCGTAGTACTAAACTCCAGTCAATCCCCCCGTTTACCAACATCATGTCTATATGCTCTTCTACCAACCTAGACGTGTCATCCCAGTCCCATTCATCCTGCTGGTCTGCTGTGTTTCCAGGCTTTTTGTTACTATTGTGTGTCTTGTACTTTCTCGATAAGGTGTCTAGCTTTTGAGCATATTCACGCTCGATGTTACTTCTTTCCTTGATGAAATTACGGAATTGCGTCAACGAGTTGATACCATCGCCCACATATTTTAATATCGAAGGCACTTGGTCCTGTTTGCGCTTGTGAGTTCAGCTCGTTTTGATATTGCTCTTGAACGGGAAACATTACCTTCAAGTCTGTACCAAACGTCATATTGTCTGTGAATGGAAGAAAAAGGAAAGAAAAGAAAAAACAAAAGCCCATTTATAGTCAGCTCAGAGAGAGAGAGAGATTTAGCATGAAAAAATATACACAGGGTTTTTATTAGGTAATATTATATGTACAGTGGGGTTGATGTTAATGGGAATGCTTAATCTTCGTAAATGACGAATTGCTCAATGATATCAGACTGGATTCTGGAAAAGAGATCCATAAATTGTAGATGAAGGTCCATCAGTAGGTTTGTGCGAATGTCGGTGACATGTTGTCTCAGGAAATTGGCATCCTCTTCAGCAAAAGCGTCCTCAAACGACAGCACCATCTTCTTGGTATTGCTGAACCACTGGAACCACGACTGCTCCTGCTCCCTGTCGTATAATGCCACCATGTCCTGCTTGATCTTTTCCAAGAGATCATAAGCATCCACTTGATCTATCAGTTTCTTGGCGACGATTCCGTTCAGCGACGACAAGAAGGACAAGATCTCTTCCTGGTCATCCGCATACAGCAGCTTCTTGTCCCAGACTGCGGGCCAGTGCTTCTTGACAATGGGCTCAATGGACTCATAGACATGCGTGTTCATCGCCTGGACGTGCTTTCCAATGAGAGATGGCATCTTGTTGAGCAGCTTATCTATTTTTACCATGATGAAAATGAGGAGGTTTTAGATTTATCTAAAATGCCACAAGAGTGAGTCTTTCTTTACCTGAAATAGTTTTGAATCCCATCGATTCCGCTTGCAGTGTTAATATATTCTTCATTGACTCTTTTGGTAAGTGAATCAAATTGATCAAGAGCTCTTCGCTCTCTGAGCTGAGCGTGGTGTCGACAAGGTTCTCATAGTATTCAATCGCGCTGTTGTAGACGGTGTATTCTTGTGCGCCAATCGAGTTTTCATGTGCGAGCGAGGATGGCACAAACGCATGTTGTACGGGCAGCGCATTGACCTGGTTCAAGACAAACACCAGGCATAAAAGAGAGCAGAGAAACAGCTTCAACATGGTAAATAAGAGGAAAGAGAAAAAGCAAAAAGATATGGAAAAAAAAAGATTGATTTGTATGCGACATGAAATATGAGGGTTTATATACAAACGGATCCAAACCACTGCATTTCACCCTTGATTGGCTTGGACAGAAAGGAAATCGGTTAAATCAAGTTTCGGTCTGAATTGAATAGGAGACATGTATTATTTTGAGAGTGTCTCTTTGTCATGTAGGATATATGTGGGGGGGCAGCAGGCAGCAGCAGCACGGAAAAGCCAACATGATACAAGGACATGATATGCACGCATTTGTTTATGTTTGATGATAGGATGGTTATTTATACATATTTAGTTGACAACGTTACATCTTAAATACACGCCTCTAACTCTGTCCTTTGCTTCTGTTCTGCGTTTCCATCGCGTGGCGTGTCCTCACATGTCTGAAGCCGAGGTAAACGGTTGCGGATTCCATTGGCACACAAGATGTTTGAAACTCAAGTCTGGCATCATTGTCATTGTATTACATCAGTTACAAGGTTATATTAATAGTCTTTATTACGGCAAAAGTCTATGGAGGAGAGGCGTCATTCAGCAAGTTGGTTCTTGGAAACCGCGTAATAGTAGCTTATTTTCCAATGGCATACCTAGTTAACAACAACAAAGAATGAGTGAACCGTGGCATGTTTAGTTTCGTGTTACAGTCGATTACATACCACTTTTCTCTGCAATCAACCGCATTCCTTCTCACTAGACGTTTCTTATCGTCCAAGGCTGTGGAAAGTTCCTTGACTACCGATGGCTTGAAGGGCCGCAGTACACTGGGCTTTCCCTTGAGCGCAATGCTGGCCAGACATTCTAGTGCGATTATTCTGACATTAGCTGACTGGAATCGGGTCAGTCTCAGTAATGCATGAATAAAGGACCCAAGATGTTGTACGACAAGGTCCTGGGCGTCTGGCACAATGTGCTGTGCTACGGTCAACGTAGCCTTAACAAGATTACTGTCGTGTGACGACAGGGCAACAATGATCGGCAGCATGAGCTATTTTCAGGCGGGTGAGTCGGTTTAAGATGGGGGGATTTATCCGCAAAGACTTACTCTGTGTAGTTCGTTTGTCGCCACCTGGCTTGGGATGTTCTGTAGCACATGGATCAGTGCCAACAGGTAGTTGACTTGCAGTTCGGGTTGGCGGATGTCTACGGACTCGGCACCGTCCATGAGCTTTCTAAAGCAGTGCGTAAACACCCTTTGTTTGAACAAGATCTGCAGATCAACCAGTGTGAGATTGGCACGGAAAAAACAACAAACATCACACACTTACTGATACAACCGCATGCGAACTCTTGTTCAGGATCAACTCGTCCTGATGCAGCAAGGTGATGAAACTGTCGGCAGCGTCTTTTCCCAGCTCCAGCGAGCCACATTGTCTGATCACACTGTCCAGCAGTTCAAACCCATACCGATGGCCACGGATAATGAGCGACTTGATCATCCACACCAAAATCGCAAATGTCGAGCGCTTGTTGCGTGCGTCGGTGGCTGACTCGAGTGTCGGCAGAATGGACTCTGCGACGAGATGCTTGACATGGCTTAGTAATTCATCTATTGTTATACGCATCCAGTTAGTCTATGGTTATTCCGGGATTCCTGATCTGATTTCGGTTTTACCGTTCAACCATTTATTTATAATTGAGGCTGCGATTTTTGACAAGGCCAATCTCCTCAGTTCCGAAGGTGTTTGTATCGCTGTTTGTATTAAATTCGTCATAAACCCGGATAAACTAGCTATAGGTAACTGGACCTGTCAAAGGGGGGGAGGTTACGCCATGTTAGTATCACATTATTAGTCATGAAAAGAACAGAGAAGAAACGTACGGTTTTGCTGCAGTTGCTGATGATGGCAGTAAACAGCAGAGTGATATCCATGGCAGGAGCTGCCGTCTGTGATATAGAGTCAGATCACACACATCCCCAATGCTGCCATTTCATAAGTTACCGTAATATCACCAAATATAGGCAATGAATCAATCTGGATGTTTTGGTTTAATTGCGAGAAATCGCCCTGCACAAACAGCTTGAAAGTGTCGTTGATGGATGTCTGTTGCTCACTGCCAAGTGCTGTTAGTGTATGCAATCACCGCGGTCACCGCCCTTGGAGGGTCTTACCTGCTGCTGGAGAGTCGGGTTGTGATGGCTGCAATCATGGCGAACACCTCAATCAGTGTGTCGTCTAAATACCAGTTTCCCTCAGTTCCAGAGACAGACTTCATGCATTCGACCAATACAGTGGGCAGCAGCGCATTTCGTCCGAAAATCACAATCTCACAGTCTTTGGAGGAGGCAGACTTGTAAATCTTGAGCAAGGTCGATGCCATGTCGTGGACAAAATCAGTGTTGTCTTTGCCAATGTGTCTGCAGGCAAAATCGACCTTTTCCAAAATAGATTGCACAATGATCTTGAATACTGCAGGATGGGCGCCCAAGACTTGAATTTCGTCCAGCGTGTGTCTGTAGTTTTCTGAGATGATGGGGTTGTCTAAGCTTGGCAGGCATTCAAGGAGAGCAGGAAAGGTGCGTTGACCTAATATCATGGGGTATAACTTGGACACCACGCCAAGTGTGGATAGAGAGAGTGCTTGTAATTGTGCATCTTCTTGCATTAATTGTGCTGTGAGTTGATCTACAGTCATGTTGACCTCTTCGCCCTTTAGGAACTGCTTCATCAGCACCATCTCGTGAATGCCCTTCAGACTGGCTTGCTTGAGCACGGTGTCGGTTGTGTTGAGTGAGAGCATAAAGACTTGTAATATTTGCTGTTTGTACATTAATAAAGGTGTTTGAAAATCGCGGTCGTAGCCGACGTCTTCTACTGATCCGTACAGCTTCTTGCTGGCAACGAGCAATTCAGTCAAGATGTCGAGTATGGCTTTTCTTCTAATAGCAGGATCTGTTGTCTTGTATTGCTGGCAGATGATGGGAAGTGCTGTATGTGTGACAGATGTGCATGCTGGATCAGATGCTGACGCTGCTGCTCTCAGGATATAAGCTGCTGATCTGGCGTTTTTCAGTTCTGGCTCCTTTAGTTCTTCCACACACTTGACGAGTAGCGAATCAATTGCTTTCTCTACTGGATCGCGGATGTTGGCAATACTGATGCCTGTGCCTAGAGTAGCCACGACATTGTGAATGGTATCAAGCGCAACCTGAACCATGGATGCGTCGGCCTCTTGGTACACTTCTCTGACAAGCGCGTCGAATAAATCTTGGGCGTGTGGTAAAATGGCGTGTGCACCATAGGCGGGAGCACAAAGGCTTATGGTTTCCATGGCATCTTTTTTGGCGCTGCCTGTGGTTGACAGTAGCTTTTCGATTAATAACGGTGTAGCATAGTAAGCGAAATAGGGTGTTGCTGCTAGACATCGACGAAGGCTGTCTTTGAGATCTTCTGTGGTGATGCCAAATGGATCATTGGCGGGTGCTGCAAAGCTGATGGGGAAATAGCAGAATACAACATCAAACAAATCTTCAATGTGGCGGGAAATGTCAAATCGATCAATGATGGCTCGCACTAGCTCAAAGGCAACCATCAAATTACGGGGATCTTTTTCGCCATCCATGCAATTGATGAAGCCGCCTATGAAATTCACCTTGGATCGTTGTGTTTCTATACAGATCCGTCAGTTATTCCTCCCATTTTCCTTGATTTGCTCAAGATTGTACCTGAAGCATATTTTTCCAGTGTCTTGCCCAGAATTAACAGGATTTTGTATCGGCTCTGTTGGGGTAATTTTTTGACTTTCATATGGGTGAAAATGCTGCATTATCAAAAATCAGCCATCATGCAACACCATGCCATGTATCTTGTCGTTTACTTACGTATTGCATAGTTGAAGTACATCAGTGCTCGAGATGCTGTCTGACTGAATCAAGATGGAGAATATATCAACACATCTAGGCACGAGCACAGGATCGTCTAATCGTTCGCTCAAGAAATGGATGATTGCATTGTCTAAATATCGATCAGTGTCAATTCGATTGTCATTGTGTGCATATGGCGAGCTTTACTTGTTGCGGAATCAAGCGCTGATTGACTGGGTGTAACGACTTGAGCCAACAGTTCGATACCTATCCCATTTATCCCCTTGTTAGTGATGACTGCTGTACTAAATCATTGTCAAGTGCAATTTACATTTGGTTCGACATGCAGCATCTCCTTCATCCCAAAACGAAGCGAGACACTTTAATACATCCACAAGACCTGTCAAGTTTTTGGTAGAATCTACATGACGTAAAAAAAAAAAGTGTGAGTTGATTGACACAACCCCCTCCCTCCAATGTCCTTACATAATAATACATAGGCCAAGAGCGATGGCTCTACTTCTGACTTTTCAGATGTAAACCATTCAGTTAATTTTTGCGAAATATCCATCAAATGTCTGTTTAGCAAAGAGGGCCTGGAGGAAAAAAAGGGAAAAACAAAAAAAGAATGTGTAAGAAAAAAGGGCTGCACAAAAAAAATCTGATAAGCAAGGACCTAATCTCTCTCGCCCTATGATAAACAAATAAATTTTTTATCTGATTCAAATACTGTGACTTGAGATGACAAGATCTTTTTGAAGGTTCTTCACCAATCGCATATCATTTCTCAGGGGGGGAAGAAATGCTGGATGGCATTGGATGCAAACATTGGCCCTTATTTGTAATGTTAGTGGCATGCATTTTTCTTATCAGATCCAAATTGAAAAATCAATAAGCGCGTCTGAAGAGCATGGCGTTTCTTTATATTGATACCTGATCCAAAGATCCTTGCAAAGGTGAAATGGCCATGATTCATCTTTGTTTTGAAAATTAGCCATCTTGATCCTTTCCGAGCAACTTGCTAATGTATTGTTCAAGAACATAGCGTATGATTACTGCCCTTGTCTTTTGGGAATTGGGATTGATACAAATGAAGTTAATTCCACCAGAATGAATTTGCAGCAAGAATCCTTGACCACATTAACTCTTATTGATGACAGTTTGAAAAGAATCTTCAAGACAAGCTCTTTAGTGCAAAACTGTTTCATCTGAAATTGACGTATCAAAAGTCCTGTCAATAAATCGATGCCACCAGTGAGTGTCAATATAGAATAAACTGCTGCACAACCTTATACCTACCGAGATCGCTGCTACCAGCGCCTCCTGCTACAAGTCTTCCTCATGATCCATAGCAAGCAGCAATCTACAACCAGGCAACAATAGCTAGTAGCAGCCGCAGAACCGCTTGTTTCATTGCAAACAAAGGCGCATCCATTGTCTAGACATGTTTTAGAAAATGGCAAGCTGCTGAATGAGAAGAAAGAGAAAGGAGGGAAGCAGAAATTGACGAGTAAGTCTAACGTTACAAAGCAACATGAATAAAAGTGTTGCTGGTTGCTGTAGTCGCCTTTTGTTTCGATTCGTGCATACGGTTTTCTAGAGCTGTTTACCGTGGTAACTTTTTTGCAATAGACGTACGATGGTCATTGTAGTTGTACAGCATGTTTAATTCAACCACGCTTGGAAGTACCTCTATCTGCATGAGAGATTACAAACTTGTGTGTCGGTTGCTAGTGTTATTTCAAGAGTGTCAGCAACGTAAAAAGAGGGGAAAAGGAACACAATGCTGGATCAACCACAACCGCCGTGCACAGAATAGCACGGAACTAAGCTTTTCATATTCCCTTGTGCTATCTACAGTGCGGAATGGCTGAATTTAGCGTGAGGGAGAGCAGGTACATTGAATCATATACATCTGGCACAGACAGGTTGTAGGTTGTTTAAGAAACGGTATGCTCATTGTTATGCCAAAAATGCAATAGTAAAATGAATCTGCCAAAGAATTACACTTTTATTAACAATGCATCCTTTGGATGCATTTACATACTTTCCATTATATAGCAGCCATCTTTTGTTTAGTAAAAGACACTACGGTATAGACGTCTAATATTACTTTTGCTACGCTCAATCTCTGCGGGCATCACCATGTAGGTAGGTTCCAATTGCACGCTTCTACATTTTGAAATTTGACATTCAAGTACACATGTTAAGGGTCTTTCCTCATTAATGGGCACATTTCTTCGGTTCAGATAACAGCTTCGGTTAGATGTGTTGCTATGGCTTTCTGAGCCGCATCGTTAGGGATTGGCCATATCTGATGAACAATAAAAAAGGTTCTTGTAATTGCACGATCCAAGTTTAATCATACACTTATCTACAACCTTATTCAAGCTCTGGGGCTACCAACTAAGGGCTGTATCATTTTAATAATGCCCTAAATATTGCTCGTCAGCCTGACTTAGCACTGAGACATCTGTAAGCTCTACCTTTTCATTTTTAAGCATATCCAGGACATAAGGTTTGTACTCTGAATATCATACCGATTTAATGGTATTATGGGCCCTCATACCGTCAAAATAAGGTTGAATAGCTGTTTCAAAATGATTGCTAAAACTTGGTTGCTGGTTAGCAGCCTAACCGTTTGCATCCTTGATATCTTGTCATGCTGTCGTGCTACATTTTTCCGTGAGAACCTTTCGAGCAGAAGCTGGTATTATGCCCGAGTTGCTGTTAAACAAGGAAAGCACATCAAACCGAGATAAGCATATCTGTGCAACTCAGTCAAACAGCATCGCATCTGTTTGTTTGAAGTTGACATTGCATTATCTGCATTGCATAGTTTAGACAACTTGGCAGAGATACACACTGGACTATATTAGATTCTTCAAATAACAAGCTTAAATTATAAAGGATATTTGCATATTGGACTATACACAAGAACATACCCTGTTTCATATGAGCGCGGCAAAAAAATTCTATAGTGAAACAGCATTGCAACTCGCGGACAATGGAAACAATAGACACATCAACGGACAGGGTCGCAGCGTGCTCAAGCTTTTATTACAACACTATGATATGGCAATTCAATTATCCAATTCAAGCAACAGGTGGCAATGGACCTTGCTTGTATTGCTCTGGGATACGTTCCAGTACTTGGATCTTGTCACCTACACGAATCTTTCCCGAGGTCAAAGGCACGACATCGCAACAAAACTGCCCTTGATTGGGTTCATCAGCAAATTGACGTCTCAGCTTGAGATAATCAGTAGGACCTTTGCCATCCCAGGCATCCTTCTCTCCCGTGTCTTGATCAATGCCAGGAACTATAGATAGGAATTTAAATAATTGGCATCAAATTGATAATCAGATAATACGATCTACCTGTACAACGTGCAATGGGTTGAACAATATATACAGTGGCCTCTCCAATTCTAAAACAACAGAAAGTTAATATCGCAACTAGCACAAGTAGCGTTTTGACCTACTTTGCAATCAACCACTGATCCTCCTCCCATGGAATTGTGCCACCGATGGTAATGTTGTTTCGAAATCGATTCATGGGGATCTGATTACCTTTACTGATACCAGTTTCCAACAAGCCTTTGTTCAATTGCTCCAAACTGCTCGAGAAGCCAAATGAAATGGGCGACCAGTCCGAGAATGCTGTATGAACGCCGTTCAACTTGGGATGAGCAGGACGACTGTAAACACCGTTCTTGGGATCATCCACTGTCACTAAACGCACAGGATCAACAGGGTCATTCTCTCCAATGGGATCATCTACACTGTGGTTATTTTGACGATCATGCTTGCGATGGTTGACTAGAAACTTGGTGATCCATGCTCCTGCCTCATCTCCCATATCATAAACATTCAGTTTAGCATTCCACAACTGCACTGTACGTTGAGCTAGTTTGCTCAAATCTTGCTTGAGGGGCAAGATAAGAGGATCTTGGCCATCAGCAGACAGAGTGAGTGTGTTGTCGGCCTCATTTACAGTAGGTTTGAGGAGGGATAGCGAAGCAAATTTTCTGTGTATTTACCGTTGGATTAAGAGACTTCAAAACAAGACGGATTAGTAATATACCTTTGAGTGACAAATCGATTATTCCCCTCGTATACAATCATAAAACGGCGATCATGCTGGATGCCCAATGAATCAACTTGGCATTCTTGCACGCTGGTGTAATGACAAGATTTGATAGGATAGATATTGATTCCTTCGACAGTAGGTACGCTTGCAGATGGCATTTCAAATGTTTGGTATATAAAGAGAAACAGAAAATGAGGCTGCGTGTGTAAGTGTGTATGTCAATGGGCTTGGTTTTGAATGGTCAGTTTCTAGTCACAGGCAGGTTTGTTTGGTTGGTGTTCGACATCTGCACAATCAGAGTGTAAATACCTTATTAAGGGTCAAATGTTTGTTTCTATGGTATATCATTTTGTTTACATGTTGCCATAGCAACGATCAGATAAGAAAGATCTCTGTTTGACATGTCTCTTTTGTCGTGCTGTCTGGTGTCCTGGAATATGTGACAGACAATAAGCGAGAAACAATTGCATTATTGCCATGTTTCTCATATCAATCATGCGATAAATCCATGTACTCTTCATTAGGCGGAAAGTCAAATGCATTGGGATGAACAAGGACATGTCTACTTTAATGTCGATGGTTTTGCGACAACAATCATGATATCATTGATGATGTGATTTAGGATAGACTCAAGAAGAATAAACAAAGGTACAATGCACAGTTCTTTTAAGCGGCCTAGCGAAATTGAATGGAAATCAGTGCGGACTGACACACAGAAATTCCCGAGTTAAGAACCCATTTTTTTTGCTGCCATTCAAAACAGAAAGAGTACAAATATTAGGTTTTTTTTTGTAATCAACCTTCTTTTCCTCTTTTCTTTTATTAGTCCAACAAAGTTAAAGATGGATACCGTCTTGCATTACGCTGATCAGTTTGTCTTTGATAAACTATATGCCAAGGTCTGGCCTTCATATACCAAGCAAATTGCTGGAGCAATCGTCTCTTCCTGGCCTCGCGATGATTTCTGGCGTATCAACCTGTCTCTTTTCCTGATCACTTGTATATTCGGTTGGATCCTTTACTTGGGTACTGCTTCTCTCTCATATTATCTTGTGTTCGATCATGATTATATGAAGCATCCTAAATTCTTGAAGAATCAAGTTCGCATGGAGATTGAATGTGCTGTTGGTGCCATCCCTTGGATGACAATGCTCACTCTCCCCTTCTTCACCGGTGAAGTTTTAGGTAAATCCATGTTGTATGGTGGTATGCCCAAGAACGTATACGAATGGCTGTATCTGGCTGCTTCTGTACCCTCTTTCTTGTTCTTTACTGATTGTGGTATCTACTGGTTCCATCGCTGGATGCACCATCCTTTGATCTACAAGCATCTTCACAAGCTTCACCACAAATGGGTCATTCCTACTCCCTTTGCTTCTCATGCTTTCAATCCCTTTGATGGCTTCCTCCAATCTCTTCCCTACCACCTGTATGTCTTTATGATTCCCATGAACAAGTACTTGTATCTCTTCATGTTCACTTTTGTTAACTTTTGGACTGTGATGATCCACGATGGTAAGGAGTAACAATCTAATGTATGTAAATCTATACTAATAAGCAAGCATCCAATAGGTGAATTCATTTCTCATTCTTCTGTAATCAACACCAGTGCTCACCATTTCGTTCACCACGTTTACTTTAACTACAACTATGGCCAATATTTCACCTTCTGGGATAAGCTTGGTAACTCTCACCGTCAACCCACCGATGAACAATACGACAAAACCCTTCGTGATGACCAAAAGGTAATGGCCCGCCAAGCCCATGATGCTGATGAAATTGAGGGTGAGACCCTTGGTTTAAAGTCCAAAACTCTTTAATCTATTAATGAGTAACCTGGTGCTACTCGACACACAACATCTACTACAACAATTTTTAATCCACTTTTTTTGATATGGGTGGTGAATACGATGCATTTGATTCCCTGATACAACTTGAATGACGATGAGAGGGGATTTTTTTTAGAGTTTGCTTAATCGTTCTCGTATTTATTAGTATTTATTTGAAGATAAGCTCACATAGATGAATTCCTCAGTTACCTTTATCGTTGCTTAATTTTGTATCATGGTTCAGTTTGTCAATTCACTGTTCTCTTTTTTAATATGTATCAATACTCATTTCCCCCTTTTCCCTTAAATACTTCAATTCCCTCCCATCTCTTTCATGTTATTCTTTTTTTCTTTTCGACCGCATTCTCATTTTTACAAAATTCTTAAACTTAGAAATCATTAGCCTCACTTTTAATTACATCTTTTTGCCTGCAATAACCAATTGAGCTATTAATTCTTTAATAAAAAAGTGTATTTTTACATGCTTTAAGCTTTTGCGTTCTCTTTGTTTGACAGCAAGACATTGAAAGTTTCAGATTCATTAAACAGAATAAAGTTTGCGATTCAAGTCGTTTGGAACATGCCTAATTGCAATAGATCCGAATTCATCATTAGGTCATTCTACAAACAAGAGACACCTGAAATGAACTGTTGTTTGGTCATACATGTGCAACTGGAAAGTAGATTTGATTTTCTCTCGGTCATAATCTTGTCCCGAATCAGCCGGTTCAAATTAGGGATAGTGTGTTCCTTTGATGTTGCCTACTTGAGTCATTAGATAATCATACTAACCGAGCCGTCTTTGGTAAATTCATCTTGAAGAAGAACAGCCTGACTTATATATATCCAAGCCTTGCAATTTCCCACAAACTAGGGTATATTCCTATCAATGGAGCATGTCAAGATGTCTGTAAATCAATTATAAGCTTTTGGTTGCCATGGAATGGGGTTTACAGCCCTTCAATGCCCTCTATCGGCTGACTTTCCACACTTTTTGATGCCATGTTATACAGCTTGTAGGCCCATTTGTTACATGCTCAGAGCTATTCCAAAAGCATTGCCCATAGCTTACAAATACTATTGAATTGCTTTGTTTTAAAGATAGCTACAAGATTACCAATTACCTTTGGTATTGATTTGATGGAAAATCAGGGATAACAAACTAATTTTACTTTTATCCGCATGTTTGCTCGAAAGCTAATAATTCTGCATCTCGCTTTGCGATGCGCATTGCGATGCGCATTCCAAGAAGCGGCTAGCATGATCATTTACACATCACATCTGAAATTGAGGCAATGTCAAACTCTCTTCAAGCTTCTTGTGTGTCCCTCTTGTCCGCATAACGCACTGTTTCGCTAGAT